>VUQH01030722.1:0-23013 GCA_015106775.1 Etroplus canarensis | reverse complement strand
TGTTGTCTTCTCTCTCCCATAGTCTGTGTCTATCTTTGCTTTCCTTTCTCTTGTCTCTGTCCCGTCACCCCAACTGGTTGAGGCAGATGGCTGCCCATTCCTGAGCCTGCTTCTGCCGGAGTTCTCTTCCTGTTAAAAGGGAGTTCTTCCTTCCCACAGTCGCCAAGGGCTTGCTCATAGGGGATCGTCTGATTGTTGGGGTTTTCTCTCTAATACTGTAGGGTCTTGACCTTGCAGCCTAAAGTGCCTTGAGGTGACTTTTGTTGTGAATTGGTGCTATATAAATACAACTGAATTGAACTGAACTAAATTGAATTGAACTGGACTGAACTGAATTGAAGAAAAGCTTCTTGTAAATGTTGTTAGCCACAAGTGGAAAATTAAAAGTTGGGCTTTGGAGATAGGAGAAAACATTCAATATCTTGCAAGAAAGAAAAATCATGGAAAGAGTCACCTGATTATGAGCTTAGCTAGTTTGGTAGTAGAATTTCATGCATTCTAGCGTCAGAAATGCACTAAAGCTTTTCCAACAGTCATACCCAGGGTACAATTTGCCGAGGGGGATGGTAGGGACCTCCCCCCTGTGGTTTACATATCCATGCGTCTGCTAGGTATTATTCTTGTGTATTTTTTTTCACAAATCACACACAGGCCATTACCCTAAAATATATACAGTAATTACAGAAGAAAGAATATTTTGCTAAGTTCAGCGACAGGCTACTGCTGAAGATAAATTTCACATGCATAGTGTGGAATATGCAACAACAGTATGTAAAAAGATGATCTGCATTCTTTAATAGTTTATTTTGCAACAAAGTGCATTTTGACATAACTGCATAATGTCCACTGCTTGAGTGCTTGTACCTCATATGTCTCCTCATGCGTCTCGTTTTGGCTCTGTGCTGTGGCAGACTGGCAGTGTAGAACGGCATCGTGAACAGTGGTAAAGAGACACGACTTTGTTACAGTGTCATTAAAAAAACCTCCAGTTTGTAGGTTGTCCACCACACCACCTAGACAGACATAGAAATAGAAATGAAGACCAAGAAAGAGAAGTGCATGGAAAATTGGAGGAAGAACTGATGGGAAATTGAACGTTTCATTGTTAGAAAAAAGCAATAGAATAGGTATAGAAATGAGGAAATAGAGAGAAAGCAAGGAAGCTGGAGAGAAAGAAACAAGGTCCTAACTAAGAGAATGAGAGAGAGGAACAACAGGAAAGTCAGGCTTTGGGTAAAATGAACCTTGTTATGATTACTGTCAGTGTAAATACTGACTAAGAATAAACTTGTTATGGACTGCAGTTTTTATTGTGCTCTTTCTTTGTGTTTCAAAATGTTTTTCCCCCATTTATGTCTATCTCTGTTTATTTTCTCTCTGTGTATTCCTTTGCTGTCTTTCAGTGACTTTGTGTTTTATTTTGAAGGCCTTTCCCTTTACTTCCTGACTTTATAGTTTTCCATCCTCATTCTAGTCTGATTGAGATCATCCATACCATATTCAATCTGAGTGCCTTTCCTCAGTCTTTTCCTGTCCCACATCAGCCCTTTGCTTTCCTTTCACTCTGTTGAATTTCTAAGTTAAACCTGCCTCCTCACTTTAATGCTTTGTTACTGTTTTTTTGTTCTTTTTGTTTTCCCTCAACTGTCAACTGCCAAGCCTGCATTTGAACATTTGTTTTGACAACTCTTAAGAAACCTTTCTAATAAGAGACAATGAATCCAGCAGAGGTGCTGATCCTCTGAAACACGTCTCCTAGCATTGTCTATATAAAAATCCCCCACCCGCCACCACCTCACTCCAGAGATTTATGTTTTGCTCCTATCCAACAAGTAAGACCTAAATTTGTGGGCTATAATATAAAAATAAACACTGAGAGTATAGACTTTAAAACACAATTGGTAGACCAGATGTCATTTTAAAAATTTCCTTCAGCTTTCCAAAAACAGAACTAATTATACTCTTCTCCTAAACAAGCACTACATATGAAGCCAAAGCCTTCATTCACAAGAAATGAAGAGTAACATCATCCAACAGCTAAAATAACATCCACTGCTATTAATTGAAGTCAAACTGTGTGTGGCTCCGCCAGTCTGGAAAGAACATGTAAAATACATCCATATGTGTGTATCAATTCATGGGCAAAAGAAATCATAATTTGACTTAGGAGTATTTCTGTTTCAATTAAAGGATTTAAGAAGGACTTTAAAATTAATTTAAGAAGAGAAATTGCTTCTACATGTTTACTGATTTAAAAAGAAAGCCCTATCTACCAAATCCATATAAAGTAATAATATAATTTATTTATTCAAATCTAGTGGCGGACTGAAAAGTTGTTGGACTTACTTTGACAGCCAGCAAGAACCACCTGTATGCCAATTTCTCCATAGTCTTTTCGAATCTGTAACAAGCACAGAAGCACAGAGTGAAGGTCAAACTGTGGATTATTTAGTTCTCACAGTTCAATTTATGTGAATTAAATATCTCAGGGACAAGGCAGCCATGGAGATGAAAGGATGAAGTATAGGCTCCAGTTTTTTAGAAGGAAAAGAGGAGAGTTATATGAGAAACGATTAAAAAGATTTTTCGTGCTAGTTTTCAGTTGTCTTCCTGTTTTAAGATTTAAACAAGCTGTTTTCCCATTTCTCTTTAAATGCGGGTAAATGTGACTGCTCTGTGCATACACTTCGTAGCGTCTTGACTCCCACAGTATCCAGGAAGTTGACAGGGGTGAGGTCGAGAACAATGGCTCTGGGCAGTGAGGGGTCGGGCTCAGCATCTATTTCAATGGTGGAAACATCCTTCTGCTGCTCCATGTTTGGCATCCCCTTTGGACAGAGTGTAACCAAAGTGAAATTTAAGACAAACCTTTAGGGCCTGGAATGCTGAAATTATTCTTTGTTTATATTTTCCTGAATATAACAAACAAAATTAATAAATATTTGTGTAAGAGAACAGTTGTACTTTGAATGTGGAATAAAATCTTCTTTCATCTATTTTTTTCTTGAATTCTCCTTACCATGTCCACTCCATTTTTCTTAAGCTCTTTCTTGGCTTTCTTAGCATCTTTCTTCTCATGCCTCTTCCTTTTGGCCTCCAGTTTTTTCTTTGCTGACAGGAGCTTTGTAATGTCAATGCCAGACTAAAAAACAAACAACAATCACCTGTGAAGTTTACATTTAATGTGGTATTCATTTTTTTTGCAGTAATATTAATTTTTTACTTTCTTAGTTCACACCAGACTATGTCGACAAAAAAAGAAAAGAAAGGAAAACATGTAAACGTTATACAAATATACAAATCACTATTGTGTTTGAACAAAATCTGAAAAAGGAATGCTTTTTAGGTAACAGACATTTTACTTCTACTTCTAGAGCTGTCTTATCAGGTCATAAGTAATGCTGGGAGCTTAAGCTTTTGAGCAGTGACAGGAACGCAAATCATCAGCCTGTATAACCAGTTAAATCAGTCCAGTTTCGACATATAAACACAAACCAACAGAGCAGAGCATGTGTGGTATGTAGCACCCTGAATGACTGGTTTCAACATAACTTTGTTTTTATAGTAAGCGTTATAGTAAGTGTTGAACTGTCATTAAGCTTTCAATCTATATTGGTAGAATTAAAGATGCTAAGATTTTTACCTGGGTGTGACCAGGATGGACTGGATCAGAAATGAGTACACCAGAGTGACAGCTCAGATTGAGTTTTCCCTGTATTGTGATAGTCTGCTATAAAGTCTGTGCCACTAAAACACGATTTCCATTAATCCAGACAGCCAGCCAATTAATGCACTTAATAGTGGCTCAGAAAAGATCACTTAATTGCACCAAGGAGATGTTATTGTTCTTCTGGCAAAAGTGTAGTAATATGTCATTTAAGCAAGAAACCCTGTGTATTGGACATACTAAACTGACCAGGACATAGGAATACTAAAAAAAACCATCAGGTTAATGAGGCATAAACATCAGTTTTTCATTGTTTGTGTTTATGATTGTGTACATGATACAGACAAAAGTATTAGGCCACCTACACATTGCACCTACAGGAGCTCTCATGACATCCCATTCTAAATCCATAGACATTAATAAAGAGTTATTCCCCATTTGCAGCTGTAACAGCTTCCACTCTTCTTGGAAGGCTTTCTACAAGATTTTGGAATGTGTCTGTGAGAATTTTTGCCAATTTATCCAGAAGAGCATTTGTGAGATCAGACAATAAAATTGGGTTAGAGGGCCTGGCTTGCAAGCTCTGTTCTAGTTCAATGGTGTTTGATGAAGGTGTTCACTGAGATTGAATTCAGGGCTCTGTGCAGGCCAGTCAAGTTCTTCCTCACCAAACTAATTCAAACATGTCTTTATGAACCTTGCTTTGTGCACTGGTTCACAAGAGTGGGTGAGAGTGGGCCTTTAACAATCTTCTTAGTTCCCAGGTATGTGGGTGTGTCTGGAGGTGGAGTGTGGCTGTGCACCTATTCTTGATCCATTATCATTAAAGTATTTAAGCCTAGCTGTTCCATCCACACTTCACTGGAACATTTGGTTACTTGCAGTATAAACTGCCAAGCTGCTCACCTGGAACTGCTGTCTCTGCAACCTGCCTGACCTTTGGAGCTTAAGAACATTCTGTCAGACCCTCCGGACTTGGATTTATAAATGAGGAAAAACCTGAAACCTCTCTGAGATACTCTGGACTCACCCTGGACAACCTGGATACCTGGACGTAGTATATAAACTGCTTGCACATTCTTTGAACACCTTGTTTTACTACCTGCACATTTTAAATAAATCACCTTTCACTTCTAATCCTGTCTCAGTTCACTTTTGGGTCCACCACCATGGCAAACCCTGACATTGTGTGAGCATGAAAGACTAGAAAGAGCAACCCTTTGACTTTGATATGCTGACATTTTAATGAATGAGACATTTCCATTATCTCTTTCCCTTATTCAGTCTCTGCACCGCCTCTCTCCATGTCTTTTGTCATCTTATTTCCAACGTTCCTCTTTCTGTCTTCCCACTGACCCCAAAGCAGAAGGAAGAAGAGAAGCGGGAAGAAATTGTAGGAGGGGTGGATGGGGTGTTCAAACAAAAGTTTAGGAAAAAAAAGAGAGGCGAGAATGACATTTTCAACAATGTCTGTCACAGCTGTGATGTGTGAATTGGTGACAAGTCGGGTTGGCTATTAGTATGTCAGAAATCATGTTTTTAAGAGAGGAGTTAATTGCATGGAAATTGTGACATGATGTGGTGTTGCTTGGTTGTTTCTTTACCTCTGTGTGTGTGTGTAGATGTGGTGTGTTGTTTCTGCATGTTAATATAAATCTGGGCTTGTAGGTCTTTTTGTGTTTTGTGAACTGATACTGTGTTTTGATTTTTTTTTGTTTCAGTGAGGGTGATGACACCCACGCCGGTTTTATTTATGTTCCTTGTAAGAATTTTATACCATATATACACTACCGGTCAAAGGTTTGGACACACCTTCTCATTTAATGGTTTTTCTTTATTTTCATGACTATATACATTCATGAGCTTCACGAGGTAGTCACCATTTCAGGTGACTACCTCATGAAGCTGATTGAGAGAATGCCAAGAGTGTGCAAAGCAGTAATCAAAGCAAAGGGTGGCTATTTTGAAAAATCTAAAATCTAAAACATGTATTGAGTTATTTCACACTTTTTTCTTCACTAAATAATTCCATATTTGTTCATTCATAGTTTTGATGGCTTCAGTCAGAAGCTACAATGTGAATAGTCATGAAAATAAAGAAAAGCCATTAAATGAGAAGGTGTGTCCAAACTTTTGACTGGTAGTGTATATATATACATGTATATATATAATTTGCCACTTTTCAAAAGAGCTGTTTTAGGATTTAGACATGGGTTTAAGCTTAGGTTAAGGATGTGTGTTTATGTCCTCACCTTTTCTCCCAGGGCGTCTTGATACAGCTCAGCATTGGCAAAGTAGAGGGTGGCAGAGGAGCGGAAGATCAAAATCCCAGGCACCTGCCTCACCTAAAATTGAAAAGGTTAAATAGGCAAACTGATCATATATTTCTCCATACCAACAAATACTCATATTACCTCAGTATGTGTTAAATGAACGAAAAAAGAAAGAAAAGTAATACTGGAGCAAACAGATTTATGAGTAGTTAGAATAGAATAGTTGCTTTATTGTCATTCAAAACATACACCAGTTAGCGCACACTGGAATGAAATTTCGGTGCACTCACCATCGGGCTGATACATTTAAATACAGTAACTGAAAAAATAAAAATTTATTGAAAAGGAACCTAATATCACTATATACACCCAAAAAATGCGAAAAAATATGTCTGGAAAATATTTGTAAAAACTGTACAGGGTAAAAGAAAATAAATAAATATAATGCACAGCAATGGAGCAGGAAGGATCAACCTAGGATATAAACACACAAAATTTTGAAAAATTATGTGTAGGAATATCATAGAAAATATAGTAGAAAACTGTAGCAGGGTTTCAATTGTAAGTATATTGCCTGACAATAAAGCAGTTGCACATAATTTCAGGGAAATTTGTTTTAATGATTAAAATTAATATTTCAAAAATCATAGATCTTCTTTATAGAACTAAAGCCACGACACTCAAAGCTTAAAACAAGAGGAAGCATCATAAGGTTACGGCCCAGTTAAATCTGGAATTTATGGTTTTTGTTCAGTTGTCTTGGTGGAACTACAAAAGTGAAATGATGCTTGAAAAAAGTTTTTTATTTGACTGTTTTTGTACCCCAGGCTTTCCTTAACAATGACCAAATTAAAAAAGAAAATCCCACATAATAATAATAATAATAATAATAGTTCTGGAAACAAAAATGCTCCTGTCACTTTTGTAATTCTTTTAAAATTGGTATAAATGACATTAGCAAATTATTAATACCCATGAATGAAAAATACAGAGAAATTATGTGATTAGAAGATCAAATCTTTCATGGTGGACTGGGTAAAATTAAAGTATACTGAAATTATTAAATATATTTAAAAGAAGGCAGATAATAAAATTTTACACTATCTCAGTATGATATGCAGGGGTGAGGTCAAGTGGTGATTGCAATGCCATGAAGAAGATACTATGGTACTGACAACGGTAATTTAGCAATTTTCATAAAAATATGCATTGATTATTCAGTTAATTTCTGTACTAGTCCTCATACCCCCCTCGTACTTTCAGGCCATTTGAAAAAATATTGGTCTGTACCTGTTTGTACTCCTCCAGTGGCTTGTAAATGTCGGTTTCTGGGACCTGGCCTAATACGGAGTATTTAGGTCTGAAATAGACACAAAAACAAAACAACTGCATAAACAATCTGTAATAGTTTAATTAGCTTTAAGTGATGGGTGTGTTGAGTTATATCTTAAGGTTCAACTTGACACCCCCCTGTTACACAAATTTGACAGACGTGCATACTCTTGCTGACATATTACAATCATAGTCATGTGTCACAAATGTGGTCTACAACAAGCTTATCAGAAAACATTAAGCTGACTTCCAGACAGCAAAAGGCTTTGCTTGTTTTAAAAAAAGAAAAAGAAAATCTCTTTTATGGCTGACTGGCAAAATTAGGACCAAAGACAATGTTGCTACATGCACAGTTTGGACACTTGTAGGTTAGACATTTTGTGCAGACATACACACGAGTTGACATGTAACCTTTTACAGATCCTCATGGTTATGAAAAACACTGTTTATCATTAACTGTGAATGTGTACAGCTCAACATTATGTGTGCCTACAGCTGCGTCCTGAAGATGACAGTGAGCATGGAGAAACCAATGGATGCAGCCAGGCCCAGGTCAGGGTTTAACAGCACGGTGAAGATGAAGGTGGCCACCCAGACTACCTGCAGAAAGAGAGAGAATAACGAGTAAACATACTTTTGTTGTCTTCTCTAATAGGTTACGATGTTTAAAAAGTAAACAAACACATAATTTAGCCCATATTGCACCTGGCAGCGTTGCCTCTATTCTGTTCGAAGTGCTTCATTTCAGCTCCTGCCTTTTTAAGCCCCGCCCATGCATAAAGCTTTGACCATCGCCTTCATGTTATAGCTGTGTACTGTCACCAGGGGGCAGTATAAAAATATATGCGTCTGTGTTGTTGTTGCACCTTTTATTTAGCTCCTGTTGCTGTACTTAAACAGTCACGGAATTTCCCAGTTGTTTTAAGGGGACATTCTAAATAAGAGAATCCACTGGGTCAGTTCCTCAGAAGCCATGAGGTTATGGGCCGGTGTTGGGGCCTGATGCTGACCAGGACGGGATTTTTCAAAGGGGAGAGGTTTTGAGGCTTCCTGGCATGTGATTAGTTTGGGTGTGCCAGCATGAGTGTTGGAAATTCTGTTGAGCATGCTTACTATACAAGTCCAATCCTCAATAGCTGCCATCTTAAGGAGGTAGAAAAAGAGGGACCACCAGCAATTTTTCAGCCAGTAGTAGGAGGACACTTTGTCAGTTGCAATGCCAATGACACTGCTACCTAACCAGGTAACAGTGGCAGATTTTCATCAGGCATTTACACTGGCGTTCTAGCATTGCTTGGTGTTCATCCATGTTAAAAGGTCATCCTCACTGAAGAACAATTGAGTTTTATATGTGTGGTTAGAGCCTAAGGAAGTGTAATGAACAAAAATTATCAAATGTGTTAGCTAGTGTGACAATCATGGACAAATGTTGCAGTTTGAGAATACATTACCCTGTGGACAAGAATGCATTATGCATGTTGTTATTTGTCTACTACAGTGTACTAATGGCTGAACCTTAAATATTAGGATGCAGGTGTACCATGCTACTTCTCAGCATAAGCAGTATTAACAAGTTAGAATGCAGCACTACTGAAATAGTTGAAAGTTATCTGAAAGTACAGGGGCTATAGAACAGATGTTGGCAGAAAACTATCATTAGTTTTATGGGTCTCATTTGTTGGATACATTTTCATCTATTTCAGTCTATAAGGAAACTGTCTGATAAGTTCAATCAATGCAAGGATTAATACTTAGATGTTTATCTAAGTAGATAGTAGATTTACAGTATATCCCAAACAGTATGTGTAAAATTAGCACTGTGAAGTAATATATTACTTAATCTAAAACAAAATGTTATGGAAAGGTATGCAGTATGCCATGTTATATTAATAAAGACCTTTTTTTAATACTCTCACCATGTCCACTTTGTTGCTCCTCCACAAAGCAGGGATGTCCAGGAACTGCTTCATCATGCCATGGAGGTTGACAAAGATGATGGCAGCCAGCACTGCCTGTAAAATTGGTCAAACAGCTTAAATGAAACATTTTCCTGAAGTATGAATGTGAGTTTGTTAAACACTGGACTCTCACTGCAGATTATCAGTGAGCATTGAAATGTTATTTAATGGCACTTTTTATACTATACCCTTGTTCTAGGGCTTTTTTTACAGTAAATTTCAGTCTGTTGAATATTTGTCATTGTGTATTTTTTCAGCTGTTGTTTTTTCTTTCTAAAACTAGCTCATAACTTTAGCCTGAGGCAGAATAAGTTTTTGCATTGTGGAAACACAATCTCAGCTGTTGTGTTTTGTTCACTTTGGCCAAGAGCTTAGGAAAGGAACAATTTCACCAACATATTCCTCTTGAAGATAGGTGTCTGTTTATGATTGTGCACACATGTCATTAGAAACACACATACACACACACACACACGCACACACATACAGTACCTTGGGCAAATCTTCAAAGAGCTTTCCAATCCAGAGCGTGATAAAAAGGATGACTACTGCCGACAGAGCGCCAGCAACCTGCAGCATAGAGGTAGGGCAAATGTACGGATGATGAATGGCAATCAGCAGAGAAAGATCAGAGAAAGAGTTGCTTGACATGAGGCTGTTTGTTTGGATTGGTCTATGATTATAAGAGCAGTCAACATAAACTAAACCCTCTCCTCTCGTCTTTATGATAGGCTTAGGCTGATTAATGGTGTTGTCAAACAAAATCACTTTAGCCTTTCAACAAATTTGTATTTGTGTGGGTGGAGTTTGATGATGTGAGCAAAAATCAATTCCCTAAGTGTTTTTTAATGATGCAGCATATCAGAGTAACTCTAATTATGATGTGTTCACTGCATTTAACCTTTGTGATCGCCCTACAGGCAGAGTGAAGTGCTGGGATGAAAGTGCTGATGTGTTCTGTGATATCATGAAACATTCTTGTCAAGTTTAAATATAGAAAGCATTAAACCTATTAACATTTTCTAAATGTTGTTAAAAGGCTTTTCAGCTGGATGGAACAAAGACAGGAGAAGTAGCAAATGTTACGTAAACCAAATAAATAAAACCATTATTTGATTCAACTTTAGTGGATTTACTAAATTCATTAAGGCAACGGTACACACATTTCTATGGCTTCTATTTCAAGTAGTTTGTTTAGGGCAAAAAGTCACATACATACAATATACATTTTTTAGCGTAGTATGTGGAGCTAAAGTTATTTGGTCCTTAGTTGATCTACACTCATGAAAAAAAGGTTTTGCAGTCTTGTAAAAACTAAGTACGTCCCATGATTCAGTAGCTTGTAGAACCACCTCTACCAGCAGTAACTTGAATGATTGTTCTCTGTATGACTTTATCAGTCTCTCACATTGCTGTGGAGGAATTTTGACCCATTCTTCTTAACAACATTGCTTCAGTTCATTGAAGTTTCATTGAGGGCATTCATATATGTACAGCTCTCTTAAGATCCTGCTACAGCATTTTAGTGGGGCTGAGGTCTGGATTTTGACTGGGCCATTGCAACATCTAGATTCTTTTTTGCAGCCATCAGGTTGTAGATTTGCAATTCACAGTTTCAGCCATGCTTCCAGTACTGTACAGATGACCTAACATTTGACTCTAGAATACTTTGGTACACAGAGGAGTTCATGGTCGAGTCAGTGACAACAAGCTGCCCAGGTCCTGTGGCTCCAAAAAAAGCCCAAATTATCAGCCCTCCACCACCATGCTTGACAGCTGGTATGAGGTGTTTTTGATGGGATGCTGTGTCTGGTTTCACCATATGTAGTGTTATGAATTATGGTCAAACATTTCTACTTTAGTTTCATCTGTCTAAAGGAAGGGCATTCAGTGTAAAATCTCTGACAAATTACCAATGTGGATTAATCAGGTGCTGCGACCCCTTGGAGAGAATACAAGAGAGCAGGCGATGGTACAACAACTCTGAGCATTGCATGGTCTGACCTTGGGGTGAAATTGCTGTGATGTTTACTCCTGGGAGGGCTGGTAGCTGTCTTGAATGTTTTCCACTTTTGAAAAATCTTTCTAATGATGGATTGTACATTGTTTGGAAATGGCCTTATAACCCTTCCCAGATTTATTAGCAGCAAGCATTGCTTTTCACACTGACTGGTGATTAGCTAATCAGTTGCATTTGATTAGCATCACCTAGCTGCTACTTATCCTCATAATTCCTATGGAAGAAGCAAAGCGGTTCTTAGTTTTTCAGGAATTCCCTGAAAACTTTCTTTTTCACATGGCTATATGTAGCATTCACATGGTACAAAACATTGTTTCTTCTCACTTATGCAACCAGTGAAAATCAATGAACAGGCTCCACAGAGGACTTGAACTTGGGATTTCAGCTTCTTTAGATGAAAGTCATCTACTTAACCGAATGCACCAACATGTTTTTGCTTAATGTGAACCTTCTAGACTCCTTTATCATAGTACTATTCACTGATCTGGTCTGAAAACATCTGTTAGTGGGCTGGATTTTCTAGATTTTCTAACTCTTGTAAGAGTTTTTAGACCACTTAAATTGCATTATTTTGAATGTGTATTATGTTTTGGGCTCCAAATGCATGAAAAAACAAGTTGAATATCCCAGCTTGTGGTGTCTGCAGGTTATGTGTGCTTTTTCAGCACACGTACTCAGAGTAAAAAGTGTGAAAAAAAGAGTTTTTTCAACTCTCTCTACCAACCTGAGTTTTGCCTCCTGTGCTCTCCTGAACCAAACTGCGAGACATGGAGCAGCTAATAGCAAAGCACTGGAAAATTCCTCCAAAGGAGTTACTCAAACCCAGGGCGATTAGTTCCTAAAACATGAGAAATTTTTGTACACATTTCATTGTAACATCACTTCATCCCTGTATCCATCTTTCAGTTTATTACCTGGTTGCTGTCCACCTTGTATCCATATTTTAGGGCAAAGATTCTTCCCAGAGAGATGGCAATGCCATAGCCAACCACAGCCAAAGCGAAGGCATCTCCGATCACCTGACCAAAGAGAGAAGCAGCTGGGAGGACAGGCGGCTGGAGACTGACATGCAAGAACAGAAAAGACCACTGAAAAACATTACTTTTTAAAAGTGTGAATTTTCATGTATATATTCGTGTGTGTTTCTCACCCTGAGGGAATCACTCCCACTACATCCACTCCATATTTCCCCTCCAGGTTGACTTGCCACGAGATGATTGTAGCAACTATGATCTGGAGAAACAGATAATTGTGTGATATTGTACTGTCTGCAGAGTATAAATACACATTCTGCATGTACTCTTGCATACTCACAGCGATCAGCTCCACTGGTATAGGAACTGGTATTTTTTTGCTCAAATAGGCATTGAGCTCCTTGGCGAGGATAAGGCAGATTATGGCAACGATACTAACCACAAGAGTGCCGATATTTGTCTGCGGAATGAGATAGCATATCTCCAACACAGTCTAGGAGAAGAGAAGCAAGAGTATCACTTTTTAGTTGCTTGCAAATTCACTCATAACAGATGAAAATAAATTGCTTTGTCAAGTGACCTTCATGTGCATAGACATAAGGTCAACTAGGGTGGGTGTTGAGACAGACTATGAAAAATTATTGGTAAGAGCAAACATCAGAGATTAGCTTATTATCCAGCATATGTGCTGCTGCGGTGACCCCTAGAGGGAGTCACAAAAGAAGAAAAAGAAGCTGCCTAATGAATTATGAAGGGTAAAAATTAGCACATGTCCATGACTGTTGTACAGATCCAGAATACAAACATCCTTCAGCAAACCATCAGTGGAAAGAATAAACAGCTGATAAAATATTTCTTTGCTGAACAATGGCTAATGACAAGTTAAATATGCCACGATTTGGGATATTTATACATGACAAAATAAGCAGTTAGAAGCTCACTTAACATCACAAAGACAGGCTGCAACCAATTTTCATTTTCTTCTTTGATGAACATTTTAGAAGTGTTTAGTGAAAAAAAATCTGGTGAAAAACTTTCAACTTAAGCTCTTAATGATTAAGGCAATGTCATTCTTACATATATCAAGGCCAAAGGTCCGCTGTGTCTCTTGGGGTTGATGCCAAAGGTGTATTTGAGCTGGGACACAATGACGTGGATAGCAGCTCCTGTGGTATAACCTCGGACCAGTGGCTCAGATAGGTAGGTTACCACGAAACCAAACTGGACCAGACCGAGTAGAATCTACACACATATCACATAAATATATGGAGATTATATATGGAGATTATATGGAGTAGCTGCACACAGATTAATTGTACTAATGGACAGAACACCAATTTGCATTTCACACTCATTAGGCAAGAGCTGTGCAAATGTATGGACTTTCAAATGTATAACTAATTAAACAGATTTTACCCTTTTCACACAGACTGAAAAAACTTTGAGTTTCCTAGCTTTAGTTCTCAGTGTCCCTGTTGGTTTATATAGCAAGCAGTACCTCCATTTCTTCTCTTTGAAGTAATCAATAACAGAATGATCTTGATCTTTAAGCCTAAAAGCTTTTGCTGACAGGCAGACGGACCCCAAAGCTTATTAGCGTGTGTAGAGCATTTTATTTTGTTCATTAATATTTAGGCAGCAGTTGCATATTGATGGTGATGCCAGCAGACAAGATATTTTCATTTTTTATAAAGAAATATTAAGTGTTTCATATTTGATAGATGAGTTTTTGAGATCTCTACATCAGCAGTGAGAAGTTTTTTCTTTTGAAAAAACTGGCTGTATTAAGATAAACAAACTATGAGTAATAAATTGCATAAATATTCCAGATGTAGCAAAAATGATTTAAATTAAAACTCATACATGCAAACTGATATTTAATTTTAATTTTTAAAAATTTTTCAGAAGGTTCAATAAACACTTGAGTTTAAAAAAAAACTTAATTTTTCTGGCAATTGTTTCATGGTTCAGGCTTTACAGGATTAAATCTAACTGGGATGAGTTATCCTTCATGTCTCCAAAGTGTGAGAGCACTGTTAATATCTAGCCAGTTCTGATATTTACCTGAAATAATCCAGATATAAAGGTGACAGCTGCAGCCACTCGGACCCTTTCTGCATCACGGGCAATCAGGTCAACTGTACTGGTGTTCAGCTCATTGTCCCATATCACAAAGTTTGAGTCTGGGGCGATTCGCTCTATCACTCCTCCTATCATAACGCTCATCACTGCATATGTCCCTGAAAATGGGAGACAGAGACATAAACACACATTTCTGTTAGGCGTCATCATGGAAAAATGTTATTCCAATGATTAATACTGTTACTGAAAACTTCCTTTTTCCCCCTAAGGTTCTTAATTTTAGTGATTTGGTTGTTTTTTGAAGTTTGGTTTGAAAGACTCACATTACCAAAGAAATGCAAATAAAGAGAAAGTCCCTTTCAGTCAAAATATATTTTGATTGTTTATTCTCTTGAAGGTTTGACACTATAAGATTTCTTTTTCTTTTAAAGCCAGCTTGAAAGGCAAATTATTTAACTTCAAATATCACGGTTTTCATGTTGATTTTGAACTGAACTTCATTAAACACACAGAAGCCATCTACAAGGACCAGAGCTGTATCTCTTTTCTGAGATGACTTAGGTCCTTTAATATCTGCTGGATGATGCTCAGGATGTTTTGTGAGTCTATGGTATCCAGTGTCCTCTATGCTGTAGTGTGCTGGGGCAGCAAGGCCAGTAACGTTGTGAGAGCCGAGCTTGACTCTCTGACAGTGGTGTCAGAGGGGAGGATACTGTCCAAGTTAAGGACAATACTGGACAATCCTTCACACCCTCTCCATAAATGTGATATATTTAATCTTCATTTTCTGCCCATTTTCTACTTCAAAATGATCCAATAAGTGGTTTTAAAATATATACATATCATACCAATTGAGATGTGCTTGGATGTTCCAAAGATGAAGTAGATAAGGACCGGGTAGAAGGAGGAGTATAGGCCAAACACTGGAGGAACAGCTGCCAGCAAGGCATAGGCCATACCTGCAGTGATAACAGAGGATAATATTATTTTCTACACATTCGTCACAAGAGAGGACAGTAAGAGTTATTTTCATAGTATGAAACATGCCAGCCTTTAGCTTATGATAAATAAATACATTACAACAACACATCTTTTTTTGCCTCCCATACTATCTCTTGAACTTTCATCTCACCCTGCGGCAGCTGCATGATCCCCACACTTATTCCGGAGATGAGGTCACCAAGAGCATTTTCTCTGATGGAGTAACGAGGAAGCCATGATATGACAGGAACACTACTGAGCAGGCAACTCTTCAGCCGGGGACCAGAACAGCTGTTTGTGTGTCAGAGTGACAAACACAGTCTGGTGAAAAACTCATTGAGTGATATTTTACAAACAAACAAACAAACAAACAAGCAAACAAACAAACCCTACTTCAGGGATAAGCTTTGTTACAAGTCATGAAGTACGTGTCAAGTCTTTTAAGTATGACCTCAAGGCCGCTTGGCTGATGTTTCTGTATTTTTTTTTTCTAACTTTGTACCCATATTGATGTTCACTCAACATTTTCCAACAAAACAAAACTAAAAAAGTTAATACATTATGTTTTATCCTCTATGTGTTAATCATACAGTTTATTTCATGTAATAATCAAAAGACTCATAAAGCTTTCTCTGTGCTACCTTTGGTCTCAGACATACCACATGTTGATCCAGCTTTACGTCTGTGGCTGCACATGTTAATGACAATAAAAATATGCTCATTGGCCATTAGGTGTTCAACTGCTTGTTAAGTCAACAATTTCATCAGCTATTCACATGGCTTGTAGACATGGTCAAGACAACCCGCTGAAATTCAAACTGAGCATCAGAATGGGGAAGACACGTGATTTAAGGGACTTTAAAAGTGGGATGGTTTTTGGTGCCAGATGGGCTGTCCTGAGTCCTTCAGAAACTGCTGAGCTAGGTCAAATCAGGGAGAAAATGCCTGGTTGATGCCAGGGGTAATTAGAAAACATTCAGACTGCTTCAAGCTGATAGGTAAAGAACAGCAACTCCAATAACCACTCATTACCACAAAGGTATACAGAAGAGCGTCTGAATCCACAGCTCATTGAACCTTGAAGCAGATGAGCTAGAACAGCAGAAGACCACACCAGGTACCACTTCTGTTTGCTAAGAACAGGAAAGTTAGGCTACAGTTCACATGGGCTTACCAAAATTAGACAACAGAAGACTGGAAAAACATGAGTCTCAATTTCTGCTGCAACATTAGGATGGTAGGGTCAGAATCCGGCATAAACAACATGAAAGTATGGATCCACCCTGTCTTGTATCAATGGTTCAGGCTGCTGCTGGTGGTGTAATGGTGTGGGGGATATTTTCTTGGCACTCTTTGGGCCCCTTGATACCAAATGAACATTGTTTAAATACCACAACCTACCTTGAGTACTATTGCTGACCATGTCCCTTTATGACCACAGTGTACCCATCTTTGAATGGCTGCTTCCAGCAGGATAACATACCATGTCTTTTTTTTTTTTAGATCATCTCAAACTAGTTTCTTGAACATGACGAGTTCACTGTACTCAAATGGCTTCTACAGTCACCAGATCTCAATCCAATAGAGCAGGGGTCCCCAACCCCCCGGGCCGCAAACAAAAAATGTCGTGGTTAAAAATGTTATTTTTTTCTTCTTCCGGATCATATTTTGAAAAACCACTGTTTCCGCCCTCACCTCACTAACCGCACTTGACTCTGGAACGTCATTTCACGCATCAGCGACACAAGCTAGTCCTTGAAAATAAAATGAGCTAAAAGCAAAATTCTCTAAAGAGCTTTTTCGGGAAGGAACGAGCAAACGATGGGACAGCAGAAGGGTCACGGACCGCCAGCAAAAAGTTACCTAAGTTACAGGTTCATTACAACAGGTAATACACAAGCTCCACACCCGCTGTGACCGTCTGGATAATGAAGCAGTGAAACAAACAAAACTGCTTCACCACATTGAGACAAAACACCCGTACACACGTACCCCCCCCCCGGTGCGCGGAAAAATGTTCATACATTCAACCGGTCCGTGGTACAAAAAATGTTGGGGACCACTGCAATAGAGCACCTTTGGGGTGTTTTATGAATGAGAAAGTTACATCCTGGATGTGCAGCTGACAAATCTGCAGCAACTATGTGATACTAGAATGGATCAAAATCTCTGAGAAATATTTCCAGCATGAATCTGTGCCATGAAAAAAATTAAAGCAGTTTTGCAGGCAAAAGTGGGTCCAACCTGGTATTAACAAGGTGTATGCAATTAAGTGGCCAGTGAGAGCAGTAGTCTTTTAGTTTGATTAACTTTATGTAATCAAGAGCCAGGGGTTCAGTCTTTAAAAAAAAGGACCATATTATTGTTTCGTGTGTTTTATTTGTATGTTTTATTGAAAAAATCTGGGAGTGAGCATTATTTATACATATGAATGCTCAGGAGTAGGGTGTTTGTGCCTAATGCTTGGTTCTTTTATAGAGGAAAAAATAATAAAATATGCCCTGAAAATAAGCTAAAGATTAGCTGAGATCAAGCTTCAACCTTTGGGGCCAAAATAAAAAAAAAATGAAGCCAATGCAAAAAGTGCCAAAAACTGTAGTTCCTAGAATAGCTACCCCTAATTATACAGGAAGTCAAACCCCTTGACTTTCTGCATAATTAGAAATTCCTATCAAGTTAAAATGGTCAGCTTTACAAAACATGTAAGAATGTATACAGCCTGGTAGTGGGTTTTAAATTATATAGTTAAATTCCGTCTTCATAACAACTGTACAGGGGTTGAATTTTTCATTTTTATTTTTCACTAAGCCTTAGTAAGCCTTGAATTACAATTATTTAATTCAGTGCATCCACATTTCATTACATAATCGCAATGTGGCGCTTTAAAGGGCCGAATTACATGATATTTTTGACATCAAATCGGTGACCGGAAGAAGGGGCGGGGCCGGAAGCGGCCCGCGAGCCGCGAGTTTGACGCCCCTGCACTATGGTTTAAAGTTTTGCATTATTATGGAACTCCTTGATGTGCCATGTTGTATGTGTAGCACTCCACTCTGTTCTCTAAATATGGACACTTCTGGCTCCATATAGCTAAAGTTTTAAAATTCCGAAAGGCAGTTGGTGACGTTACAGTGGCGTCGTCCATCTTTTATATACAGTCTATAGCTGAGATGTAGAGTAATTAATTATGGAGAGTTTTACCTTACTGACTTTTTGACATTTTCACAGAGAGATACTTTTGAGTCAGATTTTTGTGCCAGATCATCCATTGCTTCTTCATCCAGGATATTCCTGTGGACACTGTAGCTCCTTCGTCTCCTCTCTGCCATGGCTGAAACAAGCTGTGACGGTAATAATTGAAAATGCTTCTTATCTTCACCAATACCATTGTTTTTATAAGCATAAAGCTGTTTTTCATTTTTTTCATAATTGCAGAAATACCATGATAAAAATACCGTTTTGTTTTTTAAAATGATCAGCATTCTAACAGCACTTTGAAACTCTAAACTTTTGACAATAATTACCTTGTTGTGTCTCCAGCTGTGTCAGAAGAGTGTTTTAGATTCCAAACTCCAGTTTCCAAATGTTTATTGAAAGCCAGGATCCCACTGAAGCTCTGAGAAGAACCATGCAAGTTTCCTGTCTGTATTGTCTTTTGTCCAGCTATATTTCGTTTTCCAGTTCAGTGGAAGAAGCTCGAACTCCAAATCTGACTTTTGTCAGGGTTGTTAAAAAAAATCAGCAAAATTTAAAAGAAAAAATGGTTCTTCAATCATAAAGTCACACCTCTTGAGATAAATAAATCCTTCCAGTGTGCAGTGGTGCAGATACATCAAATTAAAGTGGAGTTTTCCATCAGCTCCAAGTAACACCAAACTATCGGTCTGATTTCTTTTGTTGTAGACAAAGGCAAGGTTTTATTTTGAAACCCACAACCAGGAGGACTCCTTGATTGAGAGAGGAAGAGAAATACTTCTGCAAATTTACTGTCTCCTCTCTCCTCCACTTATCTGAGGGTGGCTGTGGTCTGTCTTGTACTCTGACTGCCTTGAGACCTTGAAGAGAAATCTAGATATAAAACAGCAGAGTGTTACGAAAGGAAGGGGGCAAAGTTCCTTGTACGTGCAGTACAAGTGAAAACAGAGCCAGTAAAAAAAGAAAAAAACATGCAAAAACTTCTTGTTGTGTTAATTACGAAGTGAGTCAGGTCACTCACGTTGTAGTTAGCGCCATTTTATTGTTAGTGTCAATCATGTTTTGTCTCGGAACAAATTTGTGCAAAAGTAAACTAACAAAAATCGGGCAGGCAGGTATAGACAACAGACACACATAGGAAATTAATCAGTGAGTCTTCAGATAAATACAGACTAAAGTGCAGCATATAAGTTCCCTTTACTCTGCCATATCAGTGTTTTATGTTTTATCTGTGCATGATTAGATTAGTTTTGACCAATTTAGAATTGTTTTTCTTTTATTTATTTTTTTAAATGCATGGTCACACCACAGGATCACTGTGGAAATGCCTACTAGTTAATTAAACAGGAAGACAATATGTTTTCTTATAGCATCATGATTTATACATTTCATTGCTTATTCATAATTCTCTCTTGTTGCCTTATTCACACAAAATCTTAGAGCTGAAATGCATAAATATACATTAATTATGGTCTTTATGGTTCCTTTTACAAAATATGTTCACATATATTCTATTACTATGTATTCAACTGTACATCTACATATCTGCTATTCTGAGATACCCAAACACCTCTGTTATTAAATACAAACTTTGTTATCCAGCATTCTTACACTGCATTAGTGTGTGAGTTCAATCAAATGATGAATTTAATCATGTATGAAAAAAAACTTTTTTACAGTGCAGTTATATATTTCACATGGATTCAGTCCAAGTTCCCATGTTATAAACCTTAAGGTCCAGGATTTCTTACCCATGTCTCCAAGTCTCATTGTTCAGCTTGCCAGAGCAATGTGGCAATATGAACCTATTGAGAACAGATTACTGATGGGGTTATTCATTGCTTTCTGACAGAGTGACATGGATTTTCTGTCACTCTGAATGAGTCAAAAGGGTAATTCAGTCAAAGTTAATGATCTTCATCCTAAAGCCAGTGTCATGAAGAATTCACAAAACTCATCCTGACCTCTGTCAAACAGGGTTTGACACACTACACAGGAAGCTGTAATGTCATCTATAATGAAGTACGGGGTGATTCAAAACATTTAATTAGGCTTTACTTATGACTGTCAAAATACAAATTTAGGGTCTCTCCCAAAACCCATAATTGCAGTTTGGTGCATGTGCACAACCTCAATGTTGGAAAAGTATTTCAGAATAAATTTAACGCACAAACACAGATACTTTACATACTTAATGGACACTTCTTGTATAATACTACTTTGACACGTATTCACACTTAATTTAAATCAATTTAGATTACACTATTTACCGAAATGTAATGGACCACTCCAGTACTGTTGTTACAAGTAGTATAACTACACATATTATTTTGAAAGTTACATGTTTTTTTTCTCAAGTGGTACTCTGCCTTAGCAAATTCAATGTGAAATCAAATGATGGAAACTGCATTAAAGTGCCAAAAATCTGCTTGAATTTTAGTATATATATTTTATCAGTACTGAAAGAACTGTGTGGGAGAGATAACCTTTTAATGAATAGTGCTTAAATTTCAAAGGTTCAAAAGTAATTCTGTGCACCTATTTCATCAAAGGACAATGAAGAAAATGCTTATACATGGTTATATATGGCTTAGAGTTGTGCTTTACACTGAGGTGGAATTGTCTGTCAAAATCAAGAAATGACCATAGAAGATAATAAGGTTCAAAACAAAGCATAAATTCTAAAGCAATATCAATGGTACAGTGAAAAGAATTAGAACAACAAAGCCAAAGCATTTTTTTCTGTGCTCTGAAGACATTTGTGTGTGAGATCAAACGATGAATATGAGAAGAGAGATCAGAGTTTCAGCTTTTATGCCCTGATATTTGCATCCAGATAGGTTAAAAAACAAAGAATGTAACACATTTTGTATCAAACTGCCCCGTATTTTAAGTAAGTGAAGTATTTAAACATGGCAAGCAAAAAGTGTTTCTTATTACCCAGGTGTATCATATAAGATTGATTGTTTAATCATTAAGTAGCCCTGGATAGCTAGTCTCAGTTTAAGTTTTGGGTTTCACCTGTGAAAACTGCATTTGTAGTTAAGAGCATAGACCAACATGAGGACTGGAAAGCTGTCTAAGGGAGAAGAGCATGCTATTCTGAAGCTGAGAAAAGGGGTGAAATCCATCAAAGGTATTTCAGAAACATTGGGCATAACCAGTACTATAATTTGGGAAGTCCTAAAAAAAAGAGAAAACCACTGGTGTACTGAGCAACAGGCATCAAACCATTCATTCAGGGAAAACAATAACTGATGACAAATGGTGAGTAAAGAAAAACCCCAAATAACAGTCTTTAACATCAGGAACAACATCCAAAGAACGGGGATGGAAATATCACAGTCCACTGTTCAAAGAGACTTAGAAAACAACATTATAGAGGCATAATACATCATGCAAACTTCTCCAGGTTGAAATTTGAAAAAAAAAACTACAAAATTAGCCACAGCAGTTCTAGAACAAAGCTTTATTGACTGATGAGAAAGATCAAACTCTTAAAAAGTGATGGAAAGGCCAATGTATGAAGAAACAAGGACTCTGCTCATGATCTTAAACACAGAAACTCATCTGTGAAGCACAGTGAAGGTTGTGTCATAGCTTGGGCCTGTATGGCTGCTTCCAGAACAGGCTCAATCGTTTTTATCGATGATATCACTCACAGTGGTAGTCACAGAATGAACACAAAACCATCAGGAAGAACTTTATTATGCAGCAAGACACTGGTCCAAAACACACTGTCACCTAAACAAAAAACTTTATCGGGTGCAAAAATGGAAGGTTTTGAACTAGCCAAGTCAATTACCAGATCTTAACTCAGTTTCACCTCCTGAAGAGAAGACCAAAGGGAGAAACCCTGCAAAGAGGACAACTACTATAAGGTGCTGCAGTAAAAGCCTGGAAAGGATTAAAAAAAATGAATAACCAAGAAATCTAGTGATGTCTTTCGGTTGTAAGCTTGATGTAGTTATCACGAGCAATGGATATGCAACCCAGTGTACAGTATTTTTGACTTCAGTTTTTGTGAAAACATTCTGGTCCAATACTTGGCGCTCTCTTGGAAACCTGTGTGGTCTGTTATAAAATGTGCTATGCTCTATGTATGCCATTTAACATATCTACAACCCCAAATCAGAAAAAGTTGGGACAGTATAGAAAACGCAAATAAAAGAAAGTAGTGATTTCTAAATTTACTTTGACTTGTATTTCATTGCAGATAATACAACAGCACATTATTTAATGTGTTCCTCAAGAATTTTATTGTTTTTTTTTTCAAAATAAACTCGTATTCCAATTTTGGTTCTTGCAACACATTTCAAAAAAAGTTGGAACAGTAAAGCATTTACCACTCTGTAATGTTGCCATTCCTTTTCACAGCACTTAAAAGACGTTTAGGGACTGAAGACACCAAGTGATGAAGTGTTTCAGGTGTAATTTTGTCCCATTCTTCCTGCAAACAAGTCTTAAGGTGGGCAACAGTACGGGATCTTCGTTGTCGCATTTTGCGCTTCAAAATGCGCCACACATTCTG
>VUQH01030711.1:11827-28801 GCA_015106775.1 Etroplus canarensis | reverse complement strand
CCTCGCTTTGATTTTTTTTTTTTTTTTCTTTTTCAGCCATTCTGTTGGAGATTTGCTGCTGTGCTTGGGATTATTGTCGTGTTGTACGACCCAGTTTGGGCTAAGCATTAGCTGTAGGACAGCTGTCCTCACATTTGACTATAGAATACTTTGGTATACAGAGGAGTTCATGGTTGACTTAGTGACTGCAAATCATCAGCCCTCCACCACTGTGTTTGCCAGTTGCTTCGAGTTTTTGGTTTTGGTTTTTTTTTGCTTACATGTTGTGTCCTGCCATCATACTGTATGTGGCACTTTGCATTATGACCAAACATATCCACTTTGGACTCGGCTGTATAAAGGACATTGTTCCAAAGGTCTTGTGGTTTGTTCGGATGTAATATTGCAAACCTAAGCTGTGCTACCATGTTCGTTTTAAAGAGAAGAGCCTTTCTCCTGGCAACCCTTCCAAACAAGCCATACTCATTCAGGCATTTAACATGCTAACTGAGGCCTGTAGCAATGTAGCTCTTGTGTCCTTTGCAGTTTCTCTGAGCACTGTCTGACCTGCTGGGACACCCTACCCTGAGAGGATTGTGGCGTCGTGTTAAGACACACCTGAATGCTCCAGAGCAGCAAACTGCCAAAACTTCTGCTTTTATAGAGGTGCTCACACTGGCTGAAGATGGCGGCGTGCAATTTAGTCACTGCCATTGTTGGGTCATTGAGTTTCTATGTGGAATGTTGTATAGTCTTTACTGTATGTTATAAAGTGCTGTAGGTGTGATTGTAGGTATGAGCTGGTGCTGTAAGCATAAAACTGGATTGGATCAGGTTTCTCTTTTTAAAATTAGAAGAGACGGACGTTTTTACTGTGAAGCCTGGAAATCAGGAAGGCTTGTCACACATATTTCTCTACTGCATCGCTGCCTCCAATAGCACCTCAAATGTCCCATTCTGAGCCACAAAACCTCTGCTGTGGATTGCACGGTTTGTCACGTCTTACAACTTCCAGCAGCTACAGCACAAGCGGCTGCCTGTTGTGAGATTGGTGTTCCGATTGATCCCATGATAAAGCAACTCTGTATCCTTGACTTTGACTTCTTCTGTGTCACAGAAGGTGTATTCATCTTCACATCTAAGCTTGTCTAGATGCCCCCTCTTTAACATTTTCTTGTGAAAACATCACGACTTTGCAGACTTGCTACTTTTTGATTACTATTTTATATGCTGGTCTGAAAAACTGAGGTAACTTAATGTGAGCTTGCCATAGATGAATGGTGCACTGATGAGCTGTGCCATCTTTCAGTCAAAAACTAGATCTTTCAAAACAATAAACTGTCAAGTTTTGTAACTTATGGCAAGTGTCACTGACTTCATTCTGATAATTATGTTCCCATTGTTTTCCAGACATCATAAATTGCGATTCATATTGGCAGCTGTTGTTAGACCTTAATTTGGCACATGGAAGCACAAAAAACTATTCAGACTTCATTTTAAACTCTTTAAATTTTAAAATGTAAATTATCTTAGAGAAAGCCAGTATGATTATATGCTCTAATATGGAATAGCTATGATAAGAAACATTTGTATTTCTAACACAGTAAATCTTGATGTTCTAGGAGCAGCTGTGGCATATGCCGAAGTGTCCTTGGGCAAGACACTGAACCCCAATTTGCTCCTGATGCATCCATTGCAGTGTGAATGCGTGTCAGTTAAATGTGTTTAAAGGCATAGAAGAAAGCAGGGTGTTACTGAGGCTTGCAGCATAAAAGTGCTCAGTTACAGTAGAGAAGTGCTACAGTATGTAAGCACCAGTCCATACTTATGTTTCTACAGCTTTTCTGGCCATTTAAACCTCTTTAGAATACAGATCACATTTTAAACATTCATTCATGTAGTGCTTTTTATTCTATAAACTTAAAGCACTTTATCTGCCTCACATCTATGGCCAATTTAGAATTACCAATTAACCTAACATGCATGTCTGTGGACTGTACCACTGTGCCACCAGTATCAGAATGAACTAAACACAGTGGGCTCCCGGAAAGTAGAAAAACACAGTTAGTTTGTATCAATTAAGATACATCCTTTGGTGCACTTTGACGGAGTACGCTACTCTGTGTAATACATGAATTTTGACAGTGTAGTATTTCCTCAGATTGAAAACCATGGGTTGTGCCCCTGTGGGAAATGACGTTTGCAATGTTTTAGCCGTAGACTGTTTATAAAAGTGATCGTCAAAGTAGCTATTACGTTTTGTGAAATTTTAGAAACTTGTCGTGCATCTGAAGAAACTGAATACTAATTTCCTCTCCCGTGACAAAGAGACTTTAATACGTATAAACATTAGACAATGACAATGCGCTTTTACCCACAATGCCTGGAAAAAATCTGTCAGTTAGCTGACTATCTAGCACTGGCATCGTCATCGATGCTCGTGATGTAGCCTTGTTCTGCTGTCTTTATTCTGAGAGCTGAAAATTGTTTGATGAAGCCTCGTTTTTCACTACATACCCAACGTCACAACCAGTGGAGGTGAAAGTATGCAATGTTCCAACTCACAGTGCACACCCTGCAGCTGTACTTGAATGAATGAGTGAATGAATGAATGAATGAACTCTAGACAATAAGTATAAGCATGAAAGTAGAGATTTGACACACGGAAAGTGTCACTTGATTGGTCGGAGTTGTCAGTACTGTAAATTCTGAGCGCTGAAGCTTTATTTAGAGAACCTAAGCTGCAGTGTGCAGTGTTGTCACTGCATCTATGAAGTGTGTTCACTGATCTGTTATCACGAGTCAAACTCAGCTCTTTATGCTGCAACTTGGACTTGATAAATCTTTAGCAACACTTACTTTTACCGAACAAAGGAAGAGGAGGAGACCAGAACTCACTGTGGCTACATTTGTAGTCGGAGCTATAAAAATAAGTAAAATTGTCTTCACTGGTGGAACAGGAGCTATTTTATCAGCGTAATGAGCGAGGTACTTACAATTCTAGCCTTAAATACATTTATGGAATATATGGAGATATTCATATTGTGTTAATGAATATTCTGTGTTTACACTGCACGTAGCCACTAGACAGACACATTACAGTTGTCAAGGTCTGTGTAGTTAGATTTCTGGGACAACACTGTTTCTACAGCCTTCAGTACCGGGCTACACTGCAGCTGTCTTGTAGATTTAGAGCAAGACTCTAAATCAAGCATAAGATTTAGTGATTTGCGAAAGAACCAGTATGATCCTGTAACATGACACCTAGATTCTCCGAGGCCCTGTTTTTTAGAGGATAGCTTAGCTTAAATCGTGTTTCAAAATATACTTTATGGTGCATTTTTAAATCCTCTCTCTCAGCTAGCACTTGTTAATGAAAGCACTATACAGAGAGAGCAGGAGAGAAACTAACAGCGTGAGCAGTTCATTTCCTGGTTTTCTTGTCGACTCTATTAAGTTCCAGTCAAGGCACCACTGAAGAGTGGGTACACCCTTTGTTGTGCCTCTCTCCTTCATTTCCTCGCAGCATCTTCTTTTCCTCTTCAGTGTTTCTGTTGTGTTTTGATGTTGCATTCTCCATCTGAAGGGTTTTTTTTTTTTTTTTTTTTTTTTTTCTTTTTTTTTTTTTTTTTTTTTTTTTTTTTTACAACCAACAGCCCCATTTGATTATTAAAAATGTTAGAAATTTGGAGTGCAGTGTGTGTTTGTAGCTGCCAGAAATGATAACACAGTTCTAATAAAAGTAAAATGTGCCTGTATTCCACAGTGCAAAGCCAGGAGGTGGAGCAGTAGTGCAGTACAACAAAGCCTGCTTGAGCACAGCGAGCTTTTGTAGGTGTGTGGAAGTTAAGAACAGAATTATTGGAATGGTGTATAAATTTAGTCAGGGTTTTAGTGATCGGAGATGTGACACAGATGCATGAAGTTGATCCTGTTAGGTGATGGTGTCCCCATGCAGATTCCCTGTCTTCTGTTGACCATGTGATTACAGACCTTATGAATGTCAGATGATGTAGTGCTGCAAAAAATCTTATCAAGGGGGTAGATTTAATTGTAACTACATATATAATTTGTTCAGCCAATTGTTTTGCGCATTGGAGAGAGAAAATTGTAAGAGCTTGATTTTTCGTTTATTTTTTAGGACCTATTATTTTTTTGCCATGCTACTTGCAGGACATGATTGCTTTGGTCAGTGAAGCTAAGGAGCATCACAAAAAATTTTCTTGGTTCCTAGGTTGACTTTGATAACAAACAAATATAGGGTTTTAAACACAAAGTTAGTATCACTTTATTATATTTACTTTCTGGGATTCATAGGTTGTGAAATTCTGGGCTAATATGGATTGTTTTATTTTTTATTTATCCCCCCTGTGTGTCAAGGAATCAAAGATATCTTCATTAAAAATAAATATCTGAACACATGTAAAAGCCGATTAGCAATAAGATGACATTTACTGATGTAAGTGACATCTTATTGCTAATCGGCTAATACTGGTGTTGGGTTGATTATATTGGTCCAGTTGTTATTATTTTTACCTCTTTATTGCCTTAAAGAAAATTAATTTGTTGTTTTGTTCAGCAAACAAACCATAACCTAATATGTATCATCTCGTCTCGTCTCATCTCATCGTTTACCGCTTTTCCGGGCTAATAGATATCATTTAGGTGAAAATGAAAATGAATGGCACCAATTCTGTTCATCAATTTTATGGACAAAAGTTATAGGTGGAGCCAAGGGATGGAGGCTGTTGGGTTTAGTGGCCTCAAGTCCTTTTTCCACCTTTTTGCAGATGATGCAGTTCTGTTTGCTTCTTCAGGCAATGACTTCCATCTTGCTTGCGCTGGGACAGTTTGCAGCAGAGTGTAAAGCTGCTGGGATATGAAATGGCACCTCCATGTCTGAGGCCATGGTGCTCAGCCAGAAAAAGTTGGAGAGCCTATTTAGGGGAATGAGTAGCTGTCCTAAGTGGAGGAGTTTAGCTATCTCATGGGCTTGTTCATGAATGAGGGGAGAGTGGAGTGGGAGATTGACACATGGATTGGTGTAGTGTCAGCAGTGATGCGGATGCTGTGACCGGTCTGTTGTGGTGCAGAGAAAACTGAGTGTGAAAGCGATGCTGTCAATTTACTAGTCTTACTCTAACCTGTGGCCATTAGCTGTGGATAGCGATTGAGGTTGAGTGAGAATTGGTGGAAATGAGCTTCCTCCGAAAGGTGTCTGGGCTCTCTTTTAAAGATAGGGTGAGGAACTCAGTCATTCGAGAGAGACTCAAAAGTGGAACCACTACTCCTTCACATCTATAGGCACCAATAAAGTGGTTTGGGCATTTGACTAGGATGTTTACTTGGCATCTCGTAGGTGGGGTGTTTTGGGCATGTCCTAGTGGGAGGAGGCCCTGGGGCAGACCCAGGGCACGCTTCGGAGATTACATCTCTTGGTTGGCTTAGAAATGCCTCGGTGTTCCCCTAGAAGAGCTGGAGGAGGTGGCTGGGGAGAGGGAGGTCTGTGCATTTCTGCTTAGATTGCTGCCCCTGCGACATGGACTTGGATAAGTGGCAGAAAGTAGATAGATAGTTGAACAGATCATTTCACTTGAGAACCTGCAGGTGGGAAACGTTTAGCATTTAGGTTGAAACATCACTTTCCTTTGATAGTTTAATCAATTAGGTGACTTACACAGTATCACAAAATAGCAATAACAACTTAGGATGAGGAAAAATGGGGAAAAACTGTATTTGAGACAGAAATCAGAGAATTTCTGGTATGTTTTTCTTGATAAATGACTGAAACCATAAATAACACAATCGTCACATCTCAAATCAAATAATTAAATAAATGTTTAAGCCCTGTATGTAGCAAAAGTAGCTTTTTCATTGAAAGTTAGTATTTCCTCTCTAAAGGAATGATTTTAAGTCTGCTGTGTATTTCTCAATAGGAGCAAATTATTTTAATAATTGTAACTCTGGCTGAAGCTGTGCCTTCTGTCTCCAGGCAGTTTGACAATAGCTGTTAGATGATTACAGGCCTTTTACAAGGCTCTGGCCTGCCTGATGTCCACAGCTGCCGTTGCTGCTTATCTCCCTCTATGTTAATCCGCTTGGCCATGACCTCTGATTTACTTCAGGATGGCGGGCAGCAGTGCTGCGGTGCTCAAAAAGCTTTTTAAGCTGCAAATCTTACAGGGAGCAGATGTGAGAATCTGAAACTAACACCCGGCATGTTACAGCTGTACCCTGTGAGGCGAAACCTTGGCTTCTTGCTTGTAGTCCAAATGTAATTAGAGTATGACTAACAGGAAAAAAATGGATGTATATTTTATTCCTTTCCTGCCATCTTAAATTAGAAATCATCGTAAAAGAAGAACCTCTAAACACTGTAAACACAAGATTGTCATATTATATTGAACATATCTGGGTGGTGGTGGCGGTGGTGGTATTAAAATAGTTTAGTGGTTAGAACTTTTGCCTCACAGCAAGAAGCTTCCTGGTTTGAACCCCAGCTGGGGGATTTCTGTGTGGAGTTTGCATGTTCACCCTGTGCCTGCATAGGTTCTCTCCACCTTCCTCCCACAGTCCATAGATATGCATCTCAGGTTAACTGGTGATTCTAAATTGGCCATAGGTGTGAATGGTTCTCTGTGTTAGCCCTGCAACAGGCTGGTGACTTGTCCAGTGTGTACCCTGCCTTTCACCATGTGACAGCTAGGATAGGCTCCAGCCCTTTCACAGTCCTGAACTAGATGGATGGATGGACGAATGGATGGATGGACAAATGGACAAACGGATGTTTCAGAGATTTTCTTGCACACAGAAAAACCAGAGGTTTTGGCCTTCCTGCCAAAAAAGGGGAAAAAAGATCAGCATTGCGATGACAATATTTTTAACAAGTTTTATTTTTTTAAGTGAGGTTTCATTTACTCAGGCGTAAAACCAATCGTTGCTTATTAAATGGGCAGAAATAACAAGGAACTTCTGTTTAGTCGGCTAACACAGACTCATTGCATGATACAATGAGTCCAATTGTGCTTATGTGTGCACTCACTCCCCAGAGGCCCTTTTTAAGTCAGGGAAAACTTTACATTTGAACTTTTTACACATCACCACCTGATGAATGTATATTATTCACTCTCCTTTAGTTCTGTTTTCTCTCCACCTGCTCCCTTGGGAAATATGTGGTTCTTATGCTGCTAAATGCTCCACTGTGTTTGCTGGCTATGTTTAATTGTGTTTATAATGAAATATAAGGATCCTTTTGCTGTTTAGATAGCAAGAACAAATGAAGATGTTGAAAATTGTAATGACTCACTGAATCAAAAAGTAATTGACAGGATTAATCAGTAATGAATAATAGTTATTTGCAGGCATCGCATTGTCAAAGTCTTTATTTACCACAGGGAGCCATGGAATGAACTGTCAGTCAGTGATCTCTCTGCCTCACTCCTGTTGGCACAGTTGTCTCGGTGCTAAAGTTATCAGTATTATAATGTCACCGCTGGCATTAGCGATGACCACATTAAACTGGGAGTTGCTGAAAGCAGAGGCCAGGCTGGCTCCATCTTCTGTTTGTCTCTGTGTCAACACTTCCAGCCTGTGAGTTGTAGTAAGTTATTTGACAAATAGCCGAAGGCCTGTGTGGGTTGGCTCTGGTGAGGGAGAGACTTGGCTGGTTTGTAGAGAGTCTTCCTCTGATTATTTCTTAAAGGCCTGTTTTTCAGCACAGCAACAGTGACAAGAGTCCAAGTTGCCTGCAGAAGCTTGTCTACAGCGTGCCTGACCATCTAGCCTCCTGTTTATCTGGCGCAAATGCTGCTTCAACGAAACAGTGGGGTTCTTCGTGAATAAGCCTCAGCTGCTGTGAATTTGTTGAACAAAACTGCGCTTGTTTGTTGATTTCACTGTCACCAACAACAAACCATTATTGGATCCATGTTTTCTTTTATCTGCCAGCTTACAGGGACATTTTACTGTCATCTGTAGAATTACAACAATTGGATACAGAGAGGAAAATTTCAAGTGGTTTTGAGGAGCACCAAGTCTTGTGTTTTGGTTCTGTTTTGTCATTTCAAATTAAAGTAATAACAATTGAATAAAATGAAATGGAAGAAAATCCACCGCAGGGACCCTCTAAATTTTGTTTATAGTCAGACCAACATGGCATCACATCTAATTTCACTTATTTCTTTCACATCAATTTCATATGTCTTCCACACCATTGTGTTTTTCTAATGGCTGCTGCTTTTAGAGGGTATTATTAAAGCTAAGTGACAACGTTTTGCTGTTATGTGTACATCAGTTAAGGTGATGGTTGTAAAAAAATGCTGTTTCTGACATCACAGAGTTTATTTACTTTAGCCTCAGTTTGAATCTTATTATCCATGTTTTTCTTCTTTATTCCTTTAGTTTTATGTATCCTGTTGGAGGGGGCTTGGGACCGCCACAAGGTGAGTCATTCTACAGGCGATATTACCAGTTTTTCCTCCAAACAATTTTTTGGGTAAATATATTTAACTAGGTTGCTTTTCAGAGAAAATGGCAAATAAATGTGTTTTCTCTGAATTTGAATGGGATCTTAGAATGTTGTTTTTTTGAAGCACACTGTTTGTATATTGAGCTTTACAATATAAACACTGATTTTCTTTACAAATGTTATTAGAAATCTTCATTTTAAATGAGCTGGATATTGAGAAACCTTTTTTCCTAACAAGTAAGGTACAAGTGCAAGGGAGTCATTCTTCACTTAGTATGTTCTGTCATAAAATGTGATCAGAAGTTTCCCAACTCTCCAAACAAATTTCAGAAGCCATTCCTGACTGACGTTTTGCTGGTCCCTTCTTCAAGGTTGTCTCCTTTGTCAGTGCTTCCAACACTGATGCTATTTTTAGAAGGGAATGAAAAGGATTTTGCAGTTAATCTACACTGCTCCAAAAAAACTAAGGGAACATTTGATTGTAAGTCCATTACGCTTCAGGAACATCAATCTGAAGAATAAACTATTTTGAATCCATTTTACCTGTGTTTGGCTCAAATAAAACTGTCTGACAGTGGTTCTGAGGAGTTCATAGCCTACCCAGCAGCAGTCAGGGTACCGTTGGGTGGCGTGTGGAGGTTGGTGCTCTCCAGACCACCACTGAGACAAAGCCAGAGACCAGCCATGTCACCAGCGATGGTCCTCGATATAAAAATTTGATCAGTTTTGACTCAGAAGCTGCTCAAGTTTGAGGTCAATGCTGAAGTACTAGATGCACAAGTGGCAGTGCGCTGGATGTGGCTAAGGGGTGTGCAAGAAGATGACTTGGAGGGAGAGATGAACCAAGCTTAAGTTTGCCTTAGAAATTAACAATAGATATTTGGGTCTCTGTTTTGCTTATTGTGAGCTTCTCCACTTAATAATTAGTCTTTGCAGTTTAAGACCAGGCTTTGACTGTGAGGATTCAGTGCACTGGAGCTCATACCTTTTGTTACAGTGCTTAGCACTGTGCACTGCAGGTCCCAGATGTACCATCATTTAGCTGTGTGAGCTTGTCCTACTTAGTCTGTTGGCTTTGCAGTAACACCTTCAGACAAACCCTGCACACACTGCTGGGACAAGCGTCTCTTAGGGGTTATTATATGCTCCCGTTAGCAATGTCATTTTAGTCAGACAAATTAGAATGTGAGCAGCCTCCTAAACAAGCCATTTACACAGCCCAGTTGAGCCCTAACATGGTGAATCATCTGGAGGCTCCACTAAGAGCTGGCTGCTCAGCTCTGGTTGTCAGCTTACATGGCGTCTCTGAAAACAAACACATACTTTTCCAATTTTTCTTCCCTCACTCCTCTTGTTTTGCTCCAAGTTGTCACAGTAGTCACCAGAGAAAAGGATTTGGTTGTTGCAGAGCCTGTGTCTTTTTTCCAGCTGTCCAGGAACTAGAACTGGATTTGCAATACTAAATCATGACCGGACTCTGGAGGCTTTTTTAGTTTCAGATTTTAGACCTGTAATAACTTCACTTAAATTGGACTGACTGCCATGCTTCAAATGGTAATAGTTCAAGATGATATAAGTCACTTAATTTATCCCCAGAATTTGGAAATTTCTTTATTATAGCAGCAGAAATGTTAACACAACCTATAAGACAATAGTTTAAGAAAAGTAGACCAACTCAATAAAATAAAATGAAATAGGACAACTCAAATGAACTCAAAATGGTTAAAAATACACAATAGAAAGAAGCTCAGTTAAAAAGAGGAAATAAAGTAAAATGGAATGAACAAGCTCAATATGTAAAAATCTAATAAAACACAATGGAGATGGCCTGTAAAAATCCTAATATAATACGAGAAGGACCTCACTAAGGAGAAAAATTAAGATGAAATCCCACATTGAAAAATGTAATTATGAATTTTTGCTGTGTTCACTTTTATAACAAGACTGTCTCTCTTCTGCAGGCATGGTACCCATGCAGCAACAGCAGCAACAACAGGGTTTTCCCATGGTTCCAGTCATGCAGCCTAACATGCAAGGCATGATGGGAATGAACTTTGGGGGCCAGATGCCTCCAGGCGCCATTCCTATGCAGGTAAGCTTTTGTGTCTTTATTTGTTCTGATGCTGTTCTTATATCTGTATTTGCATATGTGTTTTTAGGTGAAATTAATAGTTCCCTGAGGGGTTTCTGAACTTGTAGTGTTTTGAACTAACTTGCTAATGTGACTGCAATTGATGAATACATAGCAGTGAAACACCGCTGTATTGATTTAACTGATTTCATTCATGTGGAAGGCTGAGTTTAGAGCTCCTCTGAATCCCATTTGCTTCCGTTTTAATCTCTTCACAAACAGTTTTAAACAGCAGCACATTAACAGGAATTTATTGCTGCCTGGTGATGTTTTACAAGACTTTAATCCAATAACATTTTGCTTTCCCTTGGTTAGAGCATTTGATATCAAGCCAGAGGAGCAGGAATTCTAATGAAATTGCTGTATGTTTCTGGGGGCGGGGGGGTCTAACAGGGTGGAATGGCAATTGGGATGCAGACCCCTGGGATGCAGTTCTTGGGTCAGCCACAGTTCATGGGTATGAGACCAGCAGGACCACAGTACACAGCTGACATGCAGAAACAGATGGCTGAAGAGCACCAGTAAGAAATCTTTAAACTAATGTCGTCGTTTCTTTTTTTTGTTTTCTTGTGTGGCTCAATTTTGAGTAAGCAGCCAGCTTAAAAACCAAAATAACATTTTATAACAAAAGAGCAGTTGAAATGCTCTGCTTTTTACTCCACTAAATTTTTCTTTCAGCTTTAGATCCTTGTTATTTTTCATACCATTTATCATACACGCCTACTGTTGAGGTTAAATTTATGTATCTCAAAAATTAAGTTACTTTTTTCTGATATACTGAAAGATCAGGGGTTCCTCTATGGTTTGAGGCCTTCAAGGTATATAATTCCAGATATAAAACCTCTTGGATTAGCTGGAAAATTCATTCTCACAAAGCAGACAACTGGGTCATTTTTTGAGCTCTTGTATAACTGTCTTTTTAGAGATCTTTTCACAACACAGCAGCATTATAAGCATATGGTGAGATTGCTGTTGATTAAATTACCCAGCAGTAAATAAAGCAGATTAAATTATCTCAACCCTAAACGTCTACAACAAAAATTTAAACATTCACTTTTTTTGGCACAATAGGTACTTTTGATACTGGAAGTAATTTGTTCTCATTATACTTGTATACAATTACTTAGGGACTGTATATTTTGCCACACTAGCATTGTGGCTCTAGGGGTGCTGATATTGGCCAGTTAACCTCTTAACTGAGGTCCAGACTTGGTTATCTCAGCATCAGCTGGATTGATTGTTCTGCAAACACAGATTTGATTTAAGTTTTTTGTTCATTGTGCAAATGGAATAGAGTGAATCCTTGCATTATGTGTTACAAGTCAAACTTTTTCCCCGTACTGTAGAGTTTATAGACACTGTTGGTCCTCGGAGGATGAGTCCTAATGACCTTGATGATCCCCTGCCTTAGTCTTTTAGCGTCACTCCAAAGTTGACATTTGTGGTTTTAAATGAAATGTCACAATAGCTATTGGTTGGACTACCATGACATTTGGTTCACAGATTCATGTACCCCTCAGCATGAATTGTAATCGGTTTGATGAACTTTGTAATAGGGGCCATCAGGGCACAGTTTAAATTTGTCCAAACACCTGTAAAGATGACTCTCCCTGCAGCTCCAGCTGGACTCTGTGTAGTGCTAATTGGTAAATGTGAGCGTGCTAATCTGTGATAGTAAACAAAATACCAAGTAAACATTAGTAAATATTTCCCAGAACAAAAATTTTACTAACACACTGAATCACTTTAAGCTCCCAGGCTGCTTTTTCTGTTGATGCATCTTTTCATTGCTCCATACATACAAAATGGACGTTTAAAAAAATTTACATTAATTGGACCCTAACAACGTTTTCATGTTTTAGTTTTGCTTCTTTATCACCACAATAGATCAAAATGTGATTAAAGTGAAGAGTTTCTGCTTGAAGTCAAGGCTACTGCTTAGGAATTAAAGCCATTTTTGTACAATGGTTTAATACCATTACTGTGTAATTGTAGTGTTTGATTTGTATTATCCCATCTTTCTCCCCTTGGACAAAAATGCTAAGAAATTCACCAATCGGGCATAACATTATGACCACCTGCCTAATATATTGAGCCCTATTTTGCTGCCCAATATGCATCAGTGAGCCTTGTCCACCCATGACCCTGTCGCTGGTTAACCACTGTTCCTTCCTGGGACCACTTTTGATAGATACTGACTATTACAGACCACAAACACCCCACAAGAGCTGCAGTTTTGGAGATGCTCTGACCCAGTCATCTAGTCATCACAGTTTGCCCCTTGTCCAGCTTGCTCAAATCCTTACGTTTGCTCAATTTCCCTGCATCTAACACATAAACACTGAGGACAAACTGTTCACCTGTTGCCTACTAACAGGTGCCACAATGAAGAGATATTCAGTATTATTCATTTCATCTGTCAGTTGTCACAATATTATTCCTGATCTGTGTACTTAAACCATATTATTCAAGATGATGTTTATATGTAAAATGTTGTAAGTGATAAAATGTAAGTTTAGTTACATTTACAAGAGATACTTACATGCTGTTTCATTAGGTATACCTTGCTAGTACTGAGGTGGGCTCCATTTTACTTTTAGAACTGCGTTAATTTTTTATGGTATAGGTTTAATGAGGTGCCGGAAACGTTCCTCAGCGATTTTGATCCATATTGGGATAATAGCATAATGCAATTGCTGCACATCCATAATGCGAATTTCTCACATCCCAGTGGTGCTCTGTTAACTTGACATCTAGTGACTATGGAACCCTTTAAGTAGAGTGAACTCATTGTCATGTTCAAGAAACTAGTTTGAGAGGATTTGAGCCTTTTGACATGGTGCGTTATCCTGCTGGAAGCAGACATCAGAGGATGGGTACACTGTGATCATAAAAGAATGGGCAAGGCCAGCAACAATACTTAAGTAGGCTGTTGGACTGAAACAATTAGTGGTGCAAATCATGCCAATAAAATATCCCTTACATTTTTACGCTAACACTACCCGAACCATTTATACAAGGTGATATGACTCCATTCTTTTGTGGTGTTTACTCCAAATTCTGACCCTACCATCCTAATGTAGCAGCAGAAATCAAGACTCATCAGACTGCAGCATTTTTCCAGTCTTCTGTTGTCCAATTTTGTTGAGCCTGTGTAAGTTGTAGCCTCAGTTTCCTGTTCTTAGCTGAGAGGAGCAGCACCTGCTGTGGTCTTCTACTGCTGTTAGCCCATCTGCTTTAAGGTTCGACTTGTTGTCAGTTTAGAGATGCTTTTCTGCATATTTTTTTTAAAAGAATGGTTATTTGAGTTACTGATACCTTCCTATAAGCTTGAAACAGTCTGGCCACTCTTCTCTGATCTCTGGCATCAGCAAAGCATTTTTTACCCTTTATTTAACTGGAAAGTGAATTCTTGAGATCCCTTTTGCACGAGTGTCCTGGGCTGACAAAGGCAGCATTAACTTGGTGTGCTTTTCAGTGGCTGGGGAAACCAGAGCTCGCAGAGAAAACGTATGCAAGCTTGGAGAGAAACAAACTTCTCACAGAGGGGCTGTACCTGAGTTTGAACCTAAAACCCTCTTTCTGTGAGGCAACACTGCTACCCACTGAGCCACTAAGCTGCCAGATTTTCTCCCAAAGGACTGCTGTTCACTGGATATGTTCTCTTTTTCAAACCATTCTCTGTAAACTCTGGAGATGGTTGTGTGGGCGAGTCTTAGTATATCAGTACTTTCTGAATTACTCACACCAGTCTGGCACAAGCAACCATGCCATGTTCAGAGTCATTTAAATCACTTTTCTTCCTCATTCTGATGGTCAGTTTGAACTTCAGCACGTCACCTTGACCATGTGGATATGCCTAAATGCCTCCCACCAGATATTTGCATTAATGACCATTTAAATAGGTGTACCTAATAAAGTGGCTGGTGAGTGTAAGTAACCTGGAGAGTCAAATTGGTGAATATAAAATATGTTGATTTTCACAGAACAACTTACACATTAAATAGTGTTAACCTTCAACTACTTTTCAACAAGCAGTTCATATATTTGTCTGGCTACTTTTGCTCTCATCCTGCTTAAGAGTATTATGTATTATACTGGTTCTTTGTGTAATGTCTGTACTCTTCTTGCCCTTTAGAAAACGTCTGGAGCAGCAGCAGAAAATGCTGGAGGAAGACAGGAAAAGAAGACAATTTGAGGAGCAGAAACAGAAGCTTAGGCTGCTCAGCAGTGTCAAACCCAAGGTGAGTCTCTCTCCACATCTTGTTCGTCTTGCTGTTATTCTGACATGTCCACTGCTTGTCTTTATGAACCTCTTGGCTCTTGATACCTGATTGTGGTGCACTCAGACAGGGGAGAAGAGCCGTGATGACGCCTTGGAGGCAATCAAAGGCAACCTGGATGGCTTCAGCAGAGATGCGAAGATGCACCCCACTCCATCATCGCAGACTCAGAAGCCAGGTACTTGCACCTTAACACTTGGAGTTGAAATTGCTTCTTCCTGTTGTGCTTTCTCTGCTGAAGCTCCTCGGTTAGAAAAAAATCAGACTGTTCACTGGATTTGAGGCAGGTCAGCCAGTGACTGACCAGCTGGCGGCCAGACAGTATACAATATGCTGCACAGATTGTATCATATTTTTCTTTGTCGCATTATTTTTAGACGTGCACCTGACAGTCATTGTCACTTTTAAGTAGTTTCTTAATTCATGTAATATGTGTTTGATAAAGCATCTGTGAACCTCTAGTAGATATCTTTTCACTCATTTCTGTGCATTTTAGGAAATTGTAGAGATGCACTGAACAAAAATACCCTGATATAACTGTCAAGAACAGTGAATCCCAACCGTTGTGGTTTGCAGAACCATTTTATTGTTAAATTGCAGCTGCGTGTCACAGGTTTCAGATCTGTTTTGAAGAAATTCCAACAAAGACTGCATTGACTTTGATTTTCATTTCTGTAATTGTCTAACTAAAATCTGTTTGCATCTTTTCTGTACCATCAATCGTTGAAAGACCCCTTAGATTTGTCATTTTATCCAGGTTGGGAACTTAGGACTTAGTGCTGATATGCCGTTTGCGTTTGTAAAAACATTGCAGTTTCGAAGATTAATGATCATTATTACAGTTAAATAGCATAAGCGAATCTGAATAATAGTTTATTGCTCTATGTGAGGATTTCATTTACTTCACTTCGCAGATCTACAATTTCTGGTCTTGCACCAAATATTCATTATCTCACTCTTGCACTGTGCAGCTCTGTATTCATCTTCCATTGTAGTGTGTTTGTCAAGTGTTGTGCCATCATCATTATTTCTTCATTTTTGCAGACTCATCGCCATCACGCCCGTCTGTCACCACTCACTCCTTCCCCCCAGCTATGTCTGAGGATAATGATGAGTTTAGTGACTTTCAGGGGCCCATCGATACCCCTGTCTCCTTCCCTCCGCCCTCCTCTTCCACCTCTTCTTCCTTCGGCCTCTCCTCTCAGGCTCACACCCAGCCTTCGTCCTCTGCCCCCAAGACAGGTTTCGCTGAGGACGATGATGAGTTTAGTGACTTTGTTCAGGGACCTGTAAACACTTTTCCTTCCTCCAACTTCCACCTCTCCTCTCAATCACAAGCCCAGGCAACTTTCCCTCCCTCACAATCCCTCCCTGCTTCTGTGTCCATTCACACTGACACCCAACACTCTGCTGTCAACACCAGCACCCAATCTACATTTCAAGGTAACTCTTCTTTTGCTTTGTTCACACCTCCCCTCCCATCCTTGTAATTTGCACTTTTTCCACGTAGCTTGGAGGATTTTTTTTTATGTAGTGCTGCTTTTACTGCTGATGCTGAATATTTTTTTCTAGTACCCCCTAGATGTTTGGTTGGTCTTAGCCTGCTAATGTGTGAGAGCATGCAGCTAGCTAGCACAGCAGATGACCTCAAGACCAAAAATTGAGGCAAACAAGGATGCACAATAAATAAGAAACACTGTATGCTTCATTTTTAGAAAGAGTATGTTTCGGATTGTCCCCATACAGAAGTTAAGTTTACACTGGATAGTGGATTCATTTATGATTTGTGCACTGGTAGAAGACTGTCATGTCGTTTGTCATTTGCCCTGTAATCTCTGGGATGAGCAGCTGCTCTGTGACAGCTCTCCATCTCAGACTGTGAATGACGGGACACAGAAATCGCTTTCTGTCCAGACAAATTCAATAACCCTTCATCCAATGTCATTCTCAATTCTTTGAGATTTCTCTGACCTAGTTGTTTAGCATCTGGAATAAGCAGATTAGATGACTTGGGATGGATTGCCTCTGATATTAAGAGAGGAAAGACCTGTGGAATTTATCTTGGTTTTTTTTTTTTTTTTGGTCATGATGCTGTAGAATAAAAGGTGCATTTT
>VUQH01030709.1:22119-41525 GCA_015106775.1 Etroplus canarensis | reverse complement strand
ACAAACATTTTGCTTGGTGTTTGAACTGGAACTTCCAGCAATTCACAGACAGCACCATTAGCAGGTCTAATGTGGCACACCTTGTTTCACTGACATTTCCTTTGTCAATTACTTTTTGTTTTTGTTTAACTGAGACACATGCCAGCTGACACATGTAGGTGCAAGCACTTCTTTTATGTGACAATATTGTATTGACGTTAAGTCCTTTTTCTAAAAGCATTTAATCACCACTTATGATTGCAGGTGTGAGCCAAATACACTCTATAAAACCAGACTGTCTTGTTCAGCAGGAAGGATGGAACATGCGTGATAGTCACTCAGCAGTAACCTATTCATTATTTTATTTTGCTCTAATGAACCAGTCAGTAAACATCACACTTCTTCAAAAGTTTAGCATAATCTTATTCACACTTTCAGTTGTGTTTACAATGGAGCTTGCAGAGCTTATTGTCATGGCAAATCCTTTGATAATCCTTGGGTGTTGTGGAAGACAGATGCTCAAAAACTATGATTCACACCTCTTGTCAGCAGTGCAATAAAAGGCTTATCTTACTCGTCACACAGCTTGTTATATTGCACTGTTAAATTATGATTGCTCTCATTACGCACACACTGTTCACACCATTTCATGTTTGAGTCATTGTTGTAACCGGACCTACAACACCCAGTATTTATATATCTAAAAACAGTTTCAATCATTGTATATCATATTCCAAGTACAACTGCTACTGTAATTAGTTACTCAACAAAATATGTGTTGTTTGACCCTGAATCCTGCATTTACCTACCCTTTTTGTAACGCTGTGCATTCTGTTAAGATAAACATTCACAGAAAGATTTGAATTGCACCAAGCATAATAACAGCATTCTGTGAAGTAAATGGAGTAGACATAATGATCAGTCATTTTGGCAAACTTCAAAGCCTGTTCATTGTTTCCCTTTTCACATAAGACAGTATTTTGAACTAGTGCAATTGTAAGTCAGGCAGCAACATGACTTTTTCAAATTCTTCCATTAAATTTTCAATGAAAAATTCAGATTGTTTTTTTGTGTATTATAGTAGAGCTGTCATTATAACCAACTGTAATTTAAGTTGTGGCTATGTCATTGTGAATATAGTTAAATCTGTAAATCATTATTAATTACTTTCAGTAACTATTCAGTAAGTTAGTTAGACAAGGAAATATTTGTCATCTGACCCTGAAACAGATTTTAGTCTGCAAGCTGTATTAAGAATAACACCAAGAGCTTTGCAGCTTTTTACTGAAGCAACACAATATGCATTATATGGGCAAAAGGACTGGGTTCCACCTGTTAATCATTGAATACAGGTGCTTCTTTCAGTCACGTTGCCACAGGTGTAAATCACACTTCTCCATCTGGCAGTCTGGTGGACAAGTCAGGGTTTGGCAAATGCCAGTAAAAAGTCTCCCCTCTGACTGCATTGTGCCAACAGTAAGGTTTGGTGTGAGGAGGGATATTGCTATGGGGTTGTTTTTCTGGGGTTGGCCTGAGCCCCTAAGTGAAGGGAAATCTTAAGGCTTACCAAGACATTTCTATGCTTCCAACTTTGTGGGAACAGTTTGGCAAGGTCCTTTTGCCAATCCAGCATGACTGCACCCCAGTGTCCAAAGCAAGGTACATAAAGATATGGTTGGATGAGACTGGTGTGGAAGAACTTGACTGGCCTGCAAAGAGCCCTGACCATAACCTCATGAAACACCTGTGGGATGACCAAGCCAGGCCTTCTCATCCATCATCATTGTCTGACCTCATAAATGCTCTTCTGGATGAATAGGCAAGCATTTCCAGAGTGACACTCCAAAATCTTGTAGAAAAGGCTTCCCAGAAGAGTGGAAACTGTTACAAAGGGGGGACCAACTCTATATTAATGCCAATAGATTTAGAATGGGATGTCATAAAAGCTCCTGTAGTGTACTGTTAGTTGGCCAAGTACTTTTTTCCATATAACGTATTCTACTTATTTAAAATGCAACATAAACCATTTTTAGATCAGCTGTTTTGACATGGAATGGTAGCTAAACAAATTAAAACTCAGCCCTTTAAAATAGTGCAGAACCTTATCAAATGTTGTTAGTTACACATGTATTTGCTTACTATTTCTTGTCAAAACGACTGCTGTTAAAATAGGTCCACTGGATCTGTCATCCATGGAATAAACGTGAGCAGTAAATACTAATATGGGTAAGAATTCCTATATTTATATAAAAACTTTCAAGTGAAAGTTATAATGAAATATGATGGATTTTTTTTTCTTTTTTTGTGGTGCCAACCCCTCTGTTTGGAGAATTCTCACCAATATAGGAGTATAGTGGAGCAATTAGAGGCACAATGACTTGATCATCTTCTATGTTTAGACTCAACTACAGCCTGACCACTTGTTGCCTACAATGGGGATGGCCACATAACCACTGTAACACATTTGCTCATCTCTCTTCTCCTTGATAACAAGTATTTCTGAGTATAATAAATGCATCTATATTTTATACTTTACATCTGTGTTTCCTGAAAATTGATTTCTGCACGAGGAAAACTGTCTCATACTTTTTATCAGAAGTAGTAAAATTATAACGAATAAAGTTGGTAGCATAACATGTAAAATCACAACTTTACTTCAGTGAAGCACTTGATTAAATTTATTTACATTCTACCAGATGTTGGATAACCCAAATAAAGTATGACTAGAATGGGATAATGAAAAAATATAGAACAGTCTGCGGTTTGCAGTCTTCTGTATTAAAGGACACTGAACACAACTTCATTTGCAAGAGTTTTAATAATTTACTAAAAAAAGGAGTGTAAAAGTAACAGATCTCTTCCACTGAAGTGGATCTGTTTGATATTCAAAGTGATGACAGATGTAACAAATTTTTGCAAACTTGCCGTTGTCTGTACATTTGTGTATACTTACTTGGCAATTTGTCTCTTGGCTGTAATTAAATGAATTTTGCACTGTATACTGTATATCAAAAGAAGCTCAAAGGAAAAAAATACTTTGATATGAATTACTTGAAAGTAAACCAACCAGCATGAAATGTACAACTTTAAGAAACTCCAAAAAACACATCTGAAAAGTGTATATACAAACATGCTAGGAACCTAACGAAGAGCAGACTGAGGGAAGTTAAGAAGAGACAGGCCTTTCTAATGGTTTTCTTGACATCATTTAGGAGAGCCAATGAAAAAAAACATCGTTCTTAAATGTTTAATAGTCTTGCAATACCACTGATCTTTTATTGCCCATTTCAAGTTTTTAGGAGAATAGGAACACTTTATAAATATACAGTTTACCCTATTTCCTGTATGAATTTAATTTAACTTAAATAAAAGTTAAAATGTTCAGTATCTGTAGAAAACAAAAAGGAACTAAAATGCATCTTTAATAAATGTTCAGACTCTGTCCATTTCTGAAGAGACAGTTGTGCCCATCCCCCCATCATTAAGTGCCTGCTTGAAAGAGGTAATATATATTTATGTATATACACATATATATGCATATATATCAAATTCTATGACATGATATAATTTGTATAAATATGGCATCTTTACAACTGCATTAAAATGACAAATTTTATTTCAGATCCCAAGACAATTAAGAGTCAACTGGGAAAAAAAGGCCATGTTTAAATTTCTCATTTTTTGTTTTAAATATTAAAAATAAGTCTCAATTCTTTGTAAATGTTTGCCTTAACATTATAAACAACACATCTTCGGTAACTGTACAAACATTTTCCATTGTGTTTATATCTACAACACTTTGGAAGGTATGAGGAAAAAAGTGCCATTATTAAATACTTCCCCTTTGGAGTAAGTGGGAGGACAGTTGCCCCTCTCAGAGTGAAGGTAAAAGTTTCGGTAACCAACCAACCAACCAACTCACTCACAAGAAGTTTAATTCTATACAAAAATGTAAAAACATCTTAGATGTAACAAAGACATGTGTTTTTGTTCTCATGTCATTTTGCTGGTTGTAAAACATGTCCTGTGGAGTCATGTGGCCCTGTGCAGATGTCCCTTTTGACAGGAGGAGGGTGTAAAAAAGAATCATACATAAATGTCATCCACAGATGCTTCAAAATACACAAAGAGATGCTGCCCATGTAGGATATAATTCTTTTTTGATAGGCATAGTTGGATGGATCTGTCTGTGTCCCCATCTGAAGCACAGAAACGTTCACAGAACCATTTCTTCAAGGTACACACCACAGTGGGTTTTCACTGTGTGATGGTTCAGAAGCGTTATTGTTCAAAACATTTCACTCTTCTTATTCATTACATTCCAGGCATGGGATAGTCTGACGTGTCCTGTCCTTTATGTGGCCATTATTCCATGTCGTGTCTACCTAAAACAACAGAGGAGCTCTGGTGCCCTCTGGTGGTCAGAAAGAGGCATAGGCACAGAAGAAATTAAGGTGACCATCAGTCCCTTAGAGTTGTCCTTGAAGTCTCACACAGCTAAAGCATGTTCAGGATAGCATTGTACATCTGGATCAGTATAGCCAGGTGGACGGGCAGGCAGGATTGACGATCTTGAGTGGCAGGGGTACACGTCAGCCAAGAAAGGGCATTATACTGCTCCAATACAAACCTGTGAGTAAGAAAGACACAATTACATCAAAAGCACCAAGTAAACATTGTTACAATGGAAAACTAATGGAATCACAACTGCTGAGATCTTTGAGACCAAACCTACTTTTGAACTCATCCTTCACTGTAACATAAACCTATCATGCTGACAGAAACTGCCAGACACACATACTGACAGACATACAAAGATCTGACAAAGATTAATATTACTTTTTAAAAAAAAATATTCAAAGTCTTTATATGCTTACACATTTATTTCTTTAGTCCTGACTGTGTATACTAATATGAGCTTTTCATTCTCAACCATAATGAAGTTACCTGAGCACGTCAGATGTGGTCTTTGAATCTAAGGGATGAGGGGTCCTCTTAGTCTTCTCTGACACAATCTCATCTGACTGTGCAATTGAGATGTGGTGGTGGAGAGAGGCCTGGAGGTAAGAAAAATAATGTAGTTTAAAATACTGAAGCTTGGCTATAGTGAGAAACTGTATGCCTTTTTTAAGTTTATCAGAAGACTTTGCAAACAACTTCTTGATCTAATTAATAAATCTCAGGAGTTTTTCTCTCCAATCACAAAACATTAACATTCATCCTTGCCCAAATATGCAGTGTAGTGAGTACCTTGAGGAAGAGCGGACACTGGTTCTCAGCCTGTGGGCAGGAGGCCCAGAACCAGTGAGGAAGTCCATTTGCTTGTGCAGTGGAGACATAGTAGCCCAGAGCCAGCGGCTGCTGCTTTAGCTCCTCTGGGGGATTGTCCCTGGACAGCAAGCGCTCTCCCTGGCTCTACAGACAGAGAGTAAGCCAGCAAATAAATCATAATCTCGGTTAATGGCCTGTATAATTTATTCATCTGTTAACAGGCTATATTTCTGAGATTTTGCACGGACAACTGTAGGCTGTCCTCCTTAAACAATACTCTGTGTTAGCATTTTATTACGGACTTTTACTTATTTTAAGCAGAGATGACTATGTGTAAAAGATAATTTGCATTTTAAAAATATCACATCCAAAGTTTTGAGGGTTGGTCACTATTTTCCTTTGTAACAGGGCGCCATTTGTTTCAAGTCACTGCAAGATGATTTCTTTCCCCTGATCACTGACTCACCCTAGTGTGCTGGAAATGGGATCCCATTCCCATCCCAGACGGAGATCCCGGCGAGGGCACAGGAGAGGTGTTGGGCGAAGAATGAAGGTTCCCCGTGATCAGCATCATGTCATGGCCAATGTCGTTCTCCAGTTCATCAGGAAAGGGAAGATCAAACATGTCATCTGAGGAGTGAGAGAGAGAGAGAGAGTTATTAAAATGCCTACAAAATGGTATGTGTTTAATTAAAAAAGCAAATAGCAGCGCATATCTGAAAGCCATTTTTGACTTTGACACACAAGGACACCACCTGTTGGTATGAAAACACATTTTATTTGTACAACTTTTAAGCTATATTCTTTATCTCAAGGTAAATATGATCCTGTTGTCCTTTACCATTATTGTCCTCGGTAGGGTAGGAGCTGGGGGCCAGCTGGGTAGTTGCAGAAGTTGGGAAGACTAGAATGTGTGTACAGGAAGCGTCCTGAGGTGTATTTAGCTGCGAGGTCTGCAAGTTCAAAGCAGTGCTGCGGCCAAACACAGAGCCCATGGTAACTGCATCTGGACACAAATAAACAGACACACAGAAAAGATGAAGTGTATATTCATATTACATTTTTGCATTGAAATGGTCAGCACACATATAATTAAATAGTATCAACAAAATATCCACCTATTCATTAGAATTTAATTTTCTTATTACACTGGTGTAACTCATTTCTGTAATTAATCTGTGTTTTATTTTGTATTATTGCGACTGTTTTCTGAACCCAAAATTACACAACATAATATCTGTGCACCCACGTAGCCAGTATTATTAATGCCATAACCATAAACATCACCACCAAACTCATAACTTATTATTCTAACAGCCAACATGGAAGAGCTATTTACCAGGCATGACCACAAAAGAGCCTTGTGGCTCCATGGCTACCAGACAGGCGCTAAGGATGGCGGGAGAGTCAGCAGCTGAAATCCCACACATACGACATGCCTCCTTCAGCTGGCGTCCTATTGAATGGAGGGAGTGCTCCCCAAGGAGTGAGCTCCAGTCTAATAGAGAGAGAGGGAGAGGGAGGGAGGGAGAGAGAGAGAGAGAGAGAGAGAGAGATGTAACCCAGAAAAAGAAAGCAGAAGTATTGAGTGGAAGAAAAACATGAAATATCTCTCAGTTAACACAAATATTTTTTTCTCTAAGGAAAATAAGGGAATAAAACACATTAAATAAAAACACAGAACACAGCAAGTGCGAGATCAGTGATGTAAGAAGTAAAGAGAAGTTTGGTGATGAGTATGTGTATGCATCTGTCTATGCCCAGCACTGCAATTAGTGCAGCTAGATAAAAGGAAACTCTCAATGACAAGCTAGGAAAACAAAATATGATGGGCTGAGTGCAAAGAAGAGATCATGACATAAATCTGTGCTGAATGAATGACCCATTTGTCTTTGCTTAAAGCCAGAAACTGAGTGATTAGGAAAAAAGGTCTTCACTGCAGCCATTACTTTATTCCAAATTACAGGAGTCCAAATGTCCTTTAAGAACATTATTATACTCATTGCTCACTTTATTAGGTATACCTTGCTAGTAACAGATTGGACCCCCTTTTGCCTTCAGAACTGCCTTAATTCTTCATGGCAGAGATTCAACAAGGTGATAGAAACATCCCTCAGATATCCTGGTCCATATTAACATGGCAGCATCAGACAGTTGTTGCTGATTTCTTAGTTGCACATCCAGGATGCAAATCTCCCTTTCCACCACATCCTGAAATTGCTCTCTGTTTTTTTAGATCTATTGGATTTGATACCTTAGTAATAATTAATGGTTATTGAGTTCCTATAGCATTCCGAAGCACTCTGGTCAATCTCCTCCGACTTCTGGCATCAACAAGGAATTTCTGCTCAGAGAACTGCCACCCACTGGATATTTTGTCCTTTTCAGACCATTCACTGTAAACCCTAGAGATGGTTGTGTGAGAAAATCCCAGTAGATGAACAGTTTCTGAAATACTCAGAATAACCCAATCTGGTAGCAGCAAGCATCTGATTGGCTGATTAGATATTTCCGCAGTTCAAACAGTGAGTGCATATTGATTTGGATTGCTAATATCCTAAATTAACCCTCCATATTTTTATAGCTATCTTCAACAAACACATTATAGTTTCTCTGGGGAAGACTTATTAGAAATTATCTGAAATTAATTCAAAACATGGGGACAGCTTCTTGAGAATTTGTGTCACTCACCTTTAAGCTCCCCGTGACCCAGTCGGCCTAATCGACCAATAACAATCCTCCATGGCAGCGAGGTCATCTGAATGATGCCAATACACCACTCCCATAGCTTCTTTAGTCCCATTTTCCTAGCTGATACCTTGGGACGCCTTGATCTGAAGTAAGAAATAAAGAGAAAGGTTACAAATATCAGAAAACTATCTCACATCAAATGCATCTATTTGAAGGGACATGTCTTGCACAGGAATGAGATGATAAACAGCTATTTCTTACCTGTTGGGTATATCAATGTTAATAATGCAGGTCTCCAGGAGCTCTCCTTGCTGGTCAGTGCACGAAACCAGGAGCCAACGCTGGTCATGTGACAGGCAGTATCCTACAAAGAGTACATTGTATTTGGGAGGCAGCTCTGCCCATATCTCTCCTGGTTCTGGCTGCTTGGGACGGCTTGGACCAAGGATAAACGGTGGTGTGTACAGCTGCAGTGGGCTGGGATGCTGAATGAGTGAATTAAGATTTAAAAAAGAGATGTTAATGAGTGTATTATTCTGCTTATTCAGCTATTCTGTGTTTAAACAGTAAAAGTTACTTAAACCAACATATCACTGAATTTTCATGCTTACCTCTGGGCTCTTAAGTACTGAACTGACTGTGGAAACTGGGCCAAAACCAGTCAGGGACTTGATATGTGTTTGTTGGGGTAGTAGACGTCTACATTGAGAGTAGCAAGAGAAGGCCAGAGAGCGTAGGTGTTGCAGATACAAATGGCTCTCTCCACTAGCTGGCTGGAGAAGATACTGGCATGGCACAACCTAAAATACAGACAAAAGATGGAAAGAAATGATAAGGATGATGACTGGAAGTGAATTCTTTCTGCCCTGTGTAACTCAAAGTATTTTTCTACCTGTAGCACCAGTGCAGGTCTCATCATTTCAGGCAATGTCTGTAGCATCTCTGTGTAGCAGCGAAGAAGCCCTAGTAGCCAAATGCTACCTGACTCTACCTCGTCGCCTTCTTCCTCCTCATTTCTCATTCCACTTGAGCTTAGAAAAGCATCCACTATGTAAATAACAATAGCTGGTGGGTTTGCATGGCTCTCCATGGAGTCAGCCACAGTGGGAATGCCAATTCTAGACTGCTCAGAAGAGCTGAAAAATAAAAAAAACATTATAATACTCTGATTGCATTGAAAGAACATTTGAGATGTGGTCAATGTAATTAAAATCGCTCTTAATCTTACAGTTCAGGGTTTTCTGCTGGTGTATTGGCTGGTGGTGTGGAACTAGGAGGCCCTTTAGAATCGCTGGCTCCTCCTTGGGTCTCTCCTGTCTGGCCTGAGTTTGCTCCTGTTGGGGTTGAGTCATTTGTTGAATTGCCAGCACCTGGAGTTTGTTCTCCTTCTTGGCCAGAAGAAGCAGGCTGAGCTGAGGATGTGTTGTTGACAGGTGGTTGGGATTTGGGAGGCAACAGAAGACTGGTGTCCAGTGGCAGGGCTGAGAGCTGGGGACCTGAAAGAAAAAGAATAAGTGTTATTCTTCATACACTTATGGTGAAAAAGTAAACACATTTAAAAACACGACAGAATACGAGGATTAAATTAGTTTAGCGTGTACTCTCACCAAGTTGCTGCTTGCAGGCGTAAGCATAGAGCTTAAGTTTGTTGAGGTTGTCAGTGTGCTGCTGTCCAGCCCAGGGACCAGTCAACCACTGGTCCACATTCAGCTCTTCCACCTTTTCTTTCTCTACTTCATCTCCCACATGCACAAGGCCATCCCTGGATACTTTAGCCAAAGGACGGTGCTTTCCAAGACGGCATGTCTGAAAAATGAGTTATTCTCTTATTAGAAAAAGAAATTACACACAAAATACCAGTGTATGTACAAATGAGTTTAAATTTGACCATGCCTCTTATTTGGACGTTAATCTACCTCATAAACCGCACTGAGCTCCTGAAAGAAGGCCCGGGCTGCAGTCAAGAGCGAGGGGCTATTTGGACAAACCACTAAATAGGCTACATCCCGCTGCCCCCCATAAGGTTCAAGCAGCAACTTCTCCCAGAAAGGCAATGCCAACGGGGACAATGCCAAAAAGTCCCGCTCCCGGTCATAACCTAGTAGAACTGTAGGAATGGGCAGGGGCTCTGGTGACTCCTCCGAACCTAAGAAAAGTAAAGATTGTGACATTTTAGACATATACATTATGACACATAACATACAGGTAAATTAACAAGTTTCAGTTGTTTACATGAAAACCAAAATGTATTGACTCACCATAGGAACCTCTTCCAGCCATCTTATGAAACTGCTGCCAGGTGAGTGGCCCCTGAACATGCTGGATGTTTTCCCATGTCCGTCCTGTTCTCTTTTTCTGAATGGCATCCTGCAGGAAAGGCTGCAAAGACAGCAGCATACGCACCATATCCTGTGACGATAACTTGCTCATGTCCACCACTTTGGATATTGCCAGAGACACACACATACACACACACACAAGAAAGTTTAGAGATGAGTTAACAAGCTTCTGAACACCAAAGACACAAATAAATAAATACTAAAATACATCACAGATTAGAAAACACAAAGGCAGCAAAGCATACATAATACATTATCTTCTCACAAAAAAGAGTGAGTCTTTATTTAAGGGAGTTTATCAAAAGTTAGCCCTTGTGTGTAGCTCTTTAGCAGTTAAATAGAAATTATTACCATTAGTGTGAGGCCACGAGTGGAGAGCAGTACTTCTAACAACAGCTAGATCTACTTTCCCTCCTGTGGGGTTATCCACATACAACAACCCCTGCTGCAAAGCATTGTAACAGTCAACACAAGCATCACTCCCATCTGCCCACTGCTTTTCGGACATCCAGCTTTGAAGGAGTGCCCCCTTGCGTCCATGGCAGGAGCAGCTCAGGGGTAGATGAAGTGATGCCAGAGAAGAAATGGGGTGGGAACATTGCTCCCGTAAAAGGATCATGACTGCTGGAGAGGCAGGTGCTGCATCCTGTGGTCGCTTGGCCTTGGAGTCTCCCATAGTTGGGTCCCGTCGGGAAAGAGCTAACCTCCTCTCAGCCGCTCGTCCTACTTCAGAAGTCCGACCAAAAATATCAAGCTCGTCCTCTAGGAAGAGGCCTGTGCCATGGGCCAGCCGCCTGTTCACAATAGCACTGAAGCCACACATGCAGCGGTACTGATCTTCACATGTGGAATCTGGGATATAAACCCCCACATCTGCTCCTTTGACATTCATGTTGCAGGCACAGATACAGCAGCTGTCAAAGTTGCGATCCTTGAAAACACTGAGAACAGAGTCTGAGAGCAGGAGGATAGTGTACAGGCTGTGGGCCTCAGGCAGAGAGGGGCCGGGTCGTGCTAGGGGCTCTACGGAGCTGAGAGGCAGACTTGTAGAGGGGGTAGAAACTGGTGAGCTAAGTTCAGTACCCTCCTGTTTCACCGAACCCTGTCCAGAGCTTGCAGCGTTAATACCACGTGGTGTCCGAGGGGTTCTTGGGGTGGGCACAGAGAAGCGTGGGGTGGCAGGTGATGGGAGGATGCCAGTAGTGGTACTGACAGAGGCAGTAGCGGCACTCATCTGCCCATAGTCCTGGTCTGTGAGAGGAACACTAGGAATGTTTCTGGAAATAGAAAAAACAAAAATAAACAGAGACAAACAAGGTTAAGCTAACTATCTGGGGAGCAGCTCTTAAAAGGTCATGTTGCTACAAAGGAAAATTCTTTGTACTAACGATACCATTCTTACAACATTGCACTCTTTCAAAAGAGGGTAAAACGTAAACCACAGTGTCAATCTTTCAGAAACTGCAAGCCCCAAAGCACCACTTAAGAACCTTTAATGACTCCTTTTGTAATCGTCCTTAGCAGAATCTCAGTAAAACTTTCACTACCAAGGGGCAGTTTTTTTTACATACATCAAACAACATTTAATTTTTTTTGTTTGTTTTTTAACTACCACCTTCTCCAAAGTGGCCTTTTGCCAGTCCACTATTGTAAATAAAAATGTGTTCTTAATGACTTGCTCAGTTAAATATAGGTTACATTGACTCACTGCACCATCTTGTGGTATTGAAATGTATATGATGGGCCCTAATTCAGCTTGGGTTGATATCTCTTCAACACAAAATATAAACTATTTTAGGCATAAAGTCAAAGCAGTTGTGCTTTTACATTCTGATATAGTTATTTTTAAACAGCAATATACAATAATTATCTGTAATAGTCACACAATGATAAAAGTTTTATGACTCCTGAAAGGTTGTCATGGTTGATTACTTACGTGTATCCATCTTTGGTAAAAGTGGAATTCTGGGGATGCATGACTGTTGGGAAATGTTCCATCTTGGGCAAGAGGGACCAGGAAGGACGGTAATAACATTGTTCAGGTATCTTGAGTGGTGGAAAACTCTGGCTAGGTAGGCAGGTTAGTGGAGCAAACATGGAGGAGCCTATCAGTGGCTGGAGAAATAAATAAATGTTTGTCATTTAAGAGCATCGATACATGTTTCATTACACTGAGTGAGCAGAGGATGAGGAAAATTCTATCATAAAATGTCTATCTGTTGCAGGTGCAATCAGAAAGGTTATTTAGAAATCAGGTTTACAAATGGGTCAGCCAAGGAACAGTATTTTTCATCTTTTTTGACCAAACCCCAGTGATATTCCTGAATGCATCTTCCCAGTATCAATTAGCAGTCTGTATTTTTTTCTTCAAAAAAACTGTTCTGTCTTTTCTGTGATCTCAGTTTCAGACCAAAACTCTAAGCTCAATAGTATATCTCTTGGTCCTTTCCAACTCCCCCTGCAAATAAATTCAGTAATAAATCAATCCATCCATCTACTTATCCAGTTCAGGGTCATTGGGGTGCTGGAGTCTACAGTCATAAATCTATATATTAATTTTTTTTTAAAAGAATAAATATATTTTTTAAAAGCTTAGGGAACTATAGTTTTTAGCAAGCATCCCTTGCATGTAGTGCTCTGGTGATTATTTACAGCAACAGGGTGGTTTAGTGAGATCAACTAAAAATCAACTAAAGCGCCTGAGTTCATTTTTAATATCTATTTTGTACAACAAGGGAGCTCTGTCAAACAAAATAATAATCTTTTTTTCTACTTTGGCTATGTAACTAATGCGTTAGTAAGCTTTTTCCCATTCCAATGATTAGGTATTCTGTTAGTATCAGGCACTGCTGTAATGAAGATTTTCCAACAAACCAATAAAAGGAGGTAGTCTACTTGAATTTTTCAATTTTTTAAACAAAATTTTGCTGCATTTTACTTTGCCAGTAACATGTCATTAAAAAGCAAGATCATAACAACATTTAGAGTCTAATCACTATTCCAGTCAACTCATCATGAATTCACATTCAGTAAAATCTAATATTTATTTAAACTTTTCAATCTTATTTCACATATTGAACTGTTCTAACAACATATGTTGTTCGGAGAAACTTGCTTGTGTTAACAAGACGTACATAACAAAGGCCAAATGCATTGTAGTATTATTAGCAGTCCCAGCTCACAGAACCTACAGTCAGTACAGCTCTCCAAAGGCATTAAACACTTCCAACATGATATGTAAGCTGGACCACCTGCTCAACAGCTAGCTGCAAGTCAGCCAACAAGTCAGAATTTTAAGTGTAAAATAAAGTACCTTTAAATTAGTACCTGCTGCACAGATCTCCTGGTGTATGTGTTCCTATACCAGGGATCAATTCAGAAAGTCAGATTTACTAATGTTTACTACCACTTTTCCTCACCTTGATATCCTCCTGCCTAGGACTGGCAATGTCATCCTCTATCTCCATTCTGTGTTCAGTAAGCTGTGTGGGGGCTACTGAAGGGAGGTGGTCAGCTGCTCCACTGGGCACAGGGGGCTCTTGACTCGGGGTGTCACGATACGTCATGATGGGAGAGAATGCAGGGTGCTGCTCTAGGGAAGGTGGGGTGGGAAACATCCGCTGGAGATCTGCTACTGCTGAAAGCAGACAGAAATGGACAAAGAAACGCAGAGAGGAGGAGGTATATAGATGATTAATGGAATTAAGAATATATGATGTGAAACAGATATTGCCATACGTAAACAAAGAAATATACATATAAACCATGATCATATACTACTTCAGGACACTTCTGAGATTTTAAAACGAGACTCATCAGAGGGACTCACTTGATGGATAAGGTACTGCAACTCTTCCTTCTTTTCCAAGAGGACGATCTTCTGTTGACACTGGTAGCTTTGTTGAGTGCTGGTTTGGATAAACAGTCTAAAAACGATTACACAAATTATTAGAGGGTCAATTTTATTATTACAACATTTTGTGTTTTAGAATGGTACAGCATCAAATAAGATCTAAATCTTTTACTGGAAAGTAGTTTTCGTTTGAAAATTTGAGGGGGTTTTTGCAATACTTGCACTGTTAACAGCAACATATATTCAATAATGTATGTAATTTAAGATGTCTTACCCCCAATTCTTCCTCGTCTTCATCAAATATGTTATCTAGATCAGAGATGTTGACTACTAGATCTTTCTCTCTGGTCAGAGAAGGATTGGTTTTAGCAGCTCCATCATCCTGACCTGATTCATCTAAAATAACAGAAAACAAAGACAGACTGAATAAAAATATTCACATGCAAGATGAATTGCACACAGTGTATTGTAGAGAATGTATATAATGTTTATGTTTGTGGCTATGTGCCCACCTGATTTTGGAGCTGAATTAAATATGGACATTGCATCTTTTCCATCAGGTAATGCTCCATTGCTGGTGATTTCTTCTCCCTTGAGGATGAATTAGAACAAACTGAATATTCCCAGTCTAAGTTCACCCCAGTTTCAGCAGAATAAGCAAAGAGCCCCCCTTTGTTATTATGATGTATCACATGCTGCATACTGTTCCAAAGCTAGTACACTTTGTGCCGCAAAATACCATATGTTGATAAAATGCCGCATTTTGTACCATGAAATACAAACTGATCCGTTTAAGCTCACTATCCGTTCTCTATTTAGCTTACAGTATTTGCTTTTTTGTCTTTGCTGTCCACTTTTTCATTAGCTGAACAGGCAAGGTAAAGAGAACATAATTTTGCAACATGGCTGATGGCAGCTGTGAGGATCTAAAGCTAAACTTCAACACAGAGCTAACAGACAAATAAAGTAAAGCTATATATATATATATATATATATATATATACACATATATATATGTACATTTCTAGTCACTTTATATGCTTACAAAATCTTCCTGAGTACCAACTTATTACCACTTTGTATTTTTAAACTGTGTGTTGTCCTACCTTGGCCTTCTTGCTGGGTTCTCGCACTTGACCCTTTAATCTCTTGGAAGTGAACGTGTACTCAATGTCTCCTTCCTTAAAGTCATAGGGATCATCTCCACTATCCCGAAGTGCCTCCACACCTGGCTGCTGGACCAGGCCCAAAGAGTGGATGTGGTCCCTCACCCTCTCCTCTGAGATTTTTAATCTCTTATGAGTCTGACTGTATAGTCTGGAGGAGACAAAAAACAAATGGAGCAATATTTTATTCTTTTGTGTTCTCGTATCTCCCATCACAAAATACGTCAGATGCATTTACTGGATGCTTGATGCATAATAACCTCAGCACTATCTGACAACTGCACTGAATCCCCAGTTTTATGTTTAGTATGGTTCCAGACGTACCCAGCAGTTTCCTAAACACTGTTACGGCGCAACTCCTACCTCTTAAGTGGAGCTCCCTCTATGGCTGTCTCTGTTGTCACTTCCTCTAGTTTCTCACTGGGGAGTTCAGGGGGTCTATAGTCAGTCTTATCAGTCCTGGGAGTCCTGAAACCTCTCCACCAGCCAGCCCCACTCTCTCTCTGCCTCAACAGAGCTGTATACATAGCCGTCTCACTGGTAATCATCCCCATTCCTGAAGCCCCATCTTGACAGACAGGCATATCCACAGGCCCATCCATGATCTCTGGGTCCTGTACACGGGGATGTGGGCTAAGGGTGGGTGGAAGTGGCGATATTGGAGAATGGAGAAGAGACTCAGGGGCTTTTCTGCCATTGCTGTGGGGCTTGGAATACTTGCAGCTTGGCAGAGTGGCCAGGGAATCCATGGGTGCATCCAGCGCCACAAGGCCACCAAGCTGGGGCCCTCCAGGAGAGTCCGGTTCTAGAGGGGCCTCTTGTGTGACAGACAGGCGATGGTGGAAGGGGATAACAGCTGGCCTCTTAGACTGTTTGTCTGCCTTTTCTGTCTTGTCACTGGTCTTGTGTTTGGGCAGGGAAGGAGGGTATAATGATGGTCCAGAAGACTGAGTGGGGTTGGCACTAGTTTGGGAGTTGGCAGTGGATGTGGAGGTCAGATTCAGCTTCTGCTGCTTTAACCTAAAAGAAAAATCAACAACAATCTTTTTAAAAAGTTATCTGAAAAAAACACAGTTTAAGGTCATGTCATTAAAGATGTAATTTAGACACATTAAGCTATAAGAGTGCATGAATTACATTATATCAAAAAATCTCAACAGTTAGTTTTTCTTTAACATTGTACAGTATATGTGATTCAAATAATTAAAAAAATCCTCAAGCTAAGTCTTTGTCAGAGCATGCATCAACATGAAAAAAAGGCTCAGATAGTTTCCACATGAAAATAACACTTGTTTTGAACAGCTTGGGTGCGGTTCTGTAGTACCTGGAGCAGCTGCAGGGCGCTCTCGCTCCCAGATCATTGAAATCCCATGTGGTAACTCCATTTGGCACTTCCTTTCTAGGCGTCACTTCAGTTGACTGATTCGGTCTGTGGGGAACAAACAGTTCCATGAGGGCACCAGCTCAGCTGCATCACTGAACTTCAATTATAATCCAGCCAAAGAGAGGAAATAAACTCAGGATTTACTTACACATGCTGCGACTGGTTGAGATAGCACTCCCTCCAGGCCTGATGGACCACCTGACAAGTCAGCTTCTTCCCAGAATGCTTTGGGCTGATGCTGGTGATACCCATGCTGCTGTCTGGTGTGGGGACACTAGAGGCAGAGGTCACAAAGCCACTGTCCGCTGAAAAAAACAAGGGGGGGGTGAAAGATGTTCATAGAGGATTGAGCTTAGGAACATTTAGATTCAGTGTATTTAAGCCCATCTCCTGCAAATACTGAACCTCTCTGCTCTGTTTATCTTGAGAAACTAAACACAGGGTCCATGTTTGAAATGTTTTACCATTAGGTATTTAAATGAGCAAAAACAAGTTGAACAATATGCAACAGCATCATTGGCCTATATTTTTATATTCATTTTTTGTATTATATGTAATTGGCTAATTTGTAAGCATGTTTGGAGAGTAAAAGGATGGTCAATCAGTATTTAGCTTCCACCTTTGAAGCATATGTATTTATATGTATATGTAGTATATGTAGCGTGTCAGTGTGTCCTTGTTACCTGAGCAGGGCTGCTCAGGTGATGTTGGTGGCGTCAGTGGCACGCTGCAGTGGTTCAGCTCTTTGTTGAGGCCCTGAGCAGCAGGAAGAGGTGGAGGCTGCTCCACTGGTAGGTCTCCTTGTGCAATCAGCACGAAAGCAGCTGGGTAGGTCATTCTTACACCACCTGAGAAAAAAAGAGGATTCACTGTAATGAAACCACATGATAGCTATTGCTGACATTTACATGCATGGTTAATTTAAAAATGAGCACCTTTTGTAGGAAACATTTGAAAGATACATGTTCCACACATTGCTAATAAATAAATAAGCTGTATAGAATCTGTGTGCTATTGTATTCACACACTTTCTCACCCCCCGTTCATATAAACATAATCAAATCTAAAATTCCTTTATGCTCACTCTTTCAATATCAGTTCAGGCTTTCTGCTTTAGTAAAAGCCACTGGGATGCAAAGGAGTTTTAATTGTAATCAGGTCAAACCAAAGCTGTGGAATCAGACTGATTAGGCAAAGCTGTTAGAGTAACTCCCCGGGGTTTTTTACCTCCTCTCCATTATCACTCCTTTCTGTCTGTCCTACTCTCTCCTCTCCTGCCTTCCAGTCGTTTCCCCTTTTCTGCTCTCAGATAGTCTAACCGACTGTATGGATCATTGCAGTAAAAGCACCTCATCCACTAATACCTCAGCTCAAACTGCCAGGGAGGACAGAGGGTAATTAATGTGATGCTGATCCCTCACTGTTTGCTTTAGTTACTGCAGCACTGCTGTGGTCTAATGTGTGTATTCGTGGCTTTTTCATATTGAATCAACTGGATAACCCTTTACTAAGTACTGCTTTGTGGTAATATAATACGCAGAACATGGGCTGTATTGTGTACTGACTCCACAGCAATTGTGTAAATACTGAAGTTTATTTTTCTTAATAATTTTTTTTTGAATTGCATTCCACTTTAAATCCAACAAGTCTCTTTCACCCTTATTTATTACGTTCCCATACCTACGATGACCTCCACTGCCACATGACTGTTGCGATCATAGGCTTGGCCTGTTTCCTCTTTTTCCTTTTCTCCACTTCCCTCTTTCTGCTGAAGTACCATGGGGTAGAAGTAGCTCCACTCCTCCATCAGCTTCCGTACTGCTGGGTCACTCATCTTGTAGGCCTGACCTGTTAGAGTGCCGCTCAGACCATATGGGCTCAGGATCACTGTATAGATAAATAAATAATGTGAAGAAAGAAAAGACTGGTATAAAAATACAGAAGGCTTGAAACCAAGAAAAACCACTTCAGTAGTTTTTAATAATTTCTTCATCGTTTTTTTTTGTGTTGAATTTTTTGCACAGCAAAAGTACAGTATCCGGATAGTAACAAATTAGTTTACAGAGGGGAACCATTACTTTTTCAGATTGGATTTTGACCTTTACTTTGACCTTCACCTATGACCTTTACTGGTGGATTGTAACTGAGTATAGTGCTCAAGTACTTACCTTTGGCAGCTACAGTGACTAGTTATATTAAGTATTAAGATTTTACATATAACACATACTCTTCATATATAAAATATGAGGTATAACCATAAATAAAATAACTCAAAATCATATAAAACACTTACAAGAGTTAGGTTCTTTTTACATATTGATGTAAATAATATTATAAAAGATAGTATCACACAAGACTAAAACACAACAATAAATTTACACAACTAACTAGTGTTCATGCATTAAGACAGATTTTGTTCATTCATCCGACCAGTAAAAGTCCACTGTACAAAAATACTAAAAACACATGACTGAACCACACAGTTGGTCTGAGTAATGCTTCATTGTTATGAAAAGTACAGGCACAATAGTTTCTTCAGCAACACCTCTATGGACAAATAACTTTCATTTCTCTGAAATGTCTTTCTCAAAAGTGAAAGTAAAAGTGTTAAAGTGTAAAAAGTTCATAAAGATCTGAATGCTTCCTCCATCTGTTGCTGATTTGATAGCCACTGTCATCTTGTCTATATTCCAAAAAAAAAAAAAATAAAATTAAAATAAGGT
>VUQH01030709.1:5451-15555 GCA_015106775.1 Etroplus canarensis | reverse complement strand
GCGGGGGGGGGGGGTGGGGGAGGGGGGGGGGGGGGGGGGGGGGGGGGATTGGGAATACTCTCCTGGATGTACCAATTCCCGCTGAGCCCCAGGGACACATACGAGATAAACACCAGATAAGCCTGACAAAGGCAGCAGCGCCAAGGCACAGGAGTTGGCACGAGTAAGGGAGCATGCCATTGATACCTGCACCAAAGCGCCCCCTGTTGGGGATAAAAGGCACAGCGTGGAAGTGAAGAAGAGACAAAGGAGGTGGTAACACAGCTGAGGCAGGAGGTCACTGTACGCCTAACTGAGCAATGTCCCCTCATGGCATGAAAGCACTGATGGCCAGAGATCTGTGGGGGTTTTTAGGACTCACACTGTCAAGTATGGGGCAACACTGCAATTGTGGGAACAAGAGATGGTGTGTGTGTGTGTGCATGCGAGTGTATGTGAGTGAGTGTGTGTGTGTGTGGGTGTGTGTTTTTTTGGGGGGTTTTGGAGGGGGGACTTGTCTTCTGAAGTGAGCAGTGCAGGTATGTGGAAAGAAACAGTGGAGTGCTGGCACAAAATACAACTACATAAGACTTGTATTTGTTTGTGTGAGTGTTAAAGAACATTTCTCTCTGTCTCCCTCTCTGTCTTTCCTCCCAGGATTTGTAATAATTCACAGAAAGAACAAGTCAGGATTGGCATAGCAGGGGGCGTACCGGCTGACAACATATTCAAACAGAGCTGTCGAAATGAAGAGGAATTACATGATGTACAAGTCACACACACACACACACAAAGCACAGCACACATTCAAACACTGGATGTAATTTTCAAAAGAGAACCTTAATGCTTAACATACTGCATGTGAAAAATATATACGCACCAGTGTCTTCGCACCTCGCTGCTGCCCACACAAATTATTTCATCTCTAATCCAATACTTCTTGATTCATTCGCCCTTATTTTACTCACTATGCGTCTCTTAATATTTTCCTTCTGATTTTTAATGACCTCTGTTTATCTCTGCCTCCCTCCCATCTGATCATTTTTGAAATGGTGGATACATTTGCATTTGTTTTATTCTTTATTCTCTTTAAAGCAGAGTGATAGCCTTTTCTGTGTTTAGCAGGGTAATCCCCACAATAAATGAACACAGAGAACTGATTTTAAAACTGGCATCGCCTTGTGTGGCTAGTACAAGAAGTTTGTTTTATGTGTGCAGAATGTTATAGTGTAAAATTTTTATAAGACAAAAATGCCATAACCACTTATATTTACAGCCTGTAAGACAGTGTTTCCCACATGCTGTACCACCAGGAAAGTCTAAATGTAACTTGGCATTTAGTGTCAATCATACAGTTTTGTTACAATATTCAACAGCACAGAAAATCATAGATGAACCATATTTGAACAAACTGTGCTCATAGTAAAGGGTAAGTATTAGAATGTATTACAAATGGCAATAAATGCCCCACTTTTAAGGCACATCTCAGACAATGACTGGCAAACCAGATCTGTAATCACTCTTAACTCAACTGAGTGTGATATACCCGCGGACAAAATTGTTTTGTACCCTTCCATTTAAGATAGAAAAAACCACAATGGTCACTGTAATAACTTAAAACTGGCAAAAGTTACAGTAATTACAAATTTAATGGAAATTAACTAATGAAAATCAGACATTGCTTTTGAATTATGGTCCCACAGAATCAAAAACACAAACTAATGAAACTGGCCTGGACAAAAATGATGGTACCCTTAACTTAATATTTTATTGCACAACCTTTTGAGCCAATCAAGAGGTTTCTGTAACGCTCAATGAGACTTCAGCACCTGTCAACAGGTATTTTGACCTACTCCTCATGAGCAAACTGCTCCAGCTGTCTCAGGTTTGAAGGATGCCTTCTCCAGACTGCATGTTTAAGCTCCTTCCACAGATGTCGTATAGGATTTAGATCAGGGCTCATAGAAGGCCACTTCAGAATAGTCCAGTGTTTTGTTCTTAGCCATTCTTGAGTGTTTTTAGCTGTGTGTTTTAGGTCGTCCAAGCTTTTTGACACTGGGGCAGCACATTTTGCTCAGGATGCCTTGCTAGTCTTGAGATTTCATGGTATCCTGCACAGATTGAAGACACCCTGTGCCTGAAGCAGCAAAGCAGCCCCACAACATAAATGAGCCTCCTCCATGTTTCACAGTAGGTACAATGTTCTTTTCTCTGTATCATTCATTTTTACGTCTGTGAACATAGAGCTGCTGTGACTCGCCAAAAAGCTCAGATTTTGTCTCATCTGTCCAAAGGACATTCTGCCAGAAGATTTGTGGCTTGTCAATATGTATTTTAGCACATTCCAGTCTTGTTTTTGTATGATTTCCTTTCATCAATAGTGTCCTCCTCAGTCGTTTTCTATTAAGTCCACATTGGCTCAAACAGCAACAGATGGTGTGATCTCACACTGTTGTAGTTTGACCTTGGAGTTCACCTCTAATTTCTTTGGAAGTTGTTCTGGGCTCTTTGGTCACCATTCACATTATCTGTCTCTTCAATTTGCCATCAATTTTCCTCTTGCGGCCATGTCCAGGGAGGTTGGCTACAGTCCCTTGGGCCCTAAACTTCCAACTTCCAATGTCCAACTGTAGTCACAGGAACATCAAGTTGCTTGGAGATGGTCTTATAGCCTTTACCTTTAACATGCTTGTCTATAATTGTCTTTCTGATGTCCTGAGACAACTCTTTCCTTAGCTTTCTGTGGTCCATGTTCAGTGTGGTACACACCATGATACTTTTCACCCTTTAAATATGCAGACTGACTGATTACAAGTTTGAAGACACCTGTGATGCTCATTACAGGACACGCCTTAGTTTACCATGTCCCTATGGTCAAATCGTTTTCAATCTTTTCTAGGGGTACCATCATTTTTGTCCAGGTCAATTTCATTAGCTTGTTTTTTTTCAAGGAACCACAATTCAAAAACAATGTATGATTTCCATTAGCTAAGTTTCAGTAAATTTTTACTTATTATTACTTTTTTCAGTTTCAGGTTATTTCAGTGACAACTTTGAGTTTTTCTTTATTAAACAATAAGGCACATACAATTTTGTCCATGTGTTTATTGTTTGTGTTTGTTTGGTTTTTTGTTGTCTATCTGTATATTTTTTGACACTGTGTATGTAACCAGCTGAGGGACTAAAGATCAAAATTGGCCATTTTGTTCAAATCTGGCATCTCGTATTTTTTTTATATTGGCGTCTGTTAACATGCGCTGTCTCTCTTATAAAGAAAAAAACTAAATCAAAGAATTTTTATCTACTACTGTATATCATTACTTGTAGTCACTCTTAAAAGTACACAGGCAAATATATACCAATACATCACTTTTTTTAAAAACTTCTCTAGCTGTGGCCAGATGGCAGGAATTATTACAGCGTGACACATCAAAGGCCCTGATTGGAGGATAATAATATTTGTGGAGGAGGAAACAGATCACTTGTTTGTGTACAGCAAGCAACAATACACCACCAGCATAACACATGACCTTGGAAAAAGAGGAAAAATTCTTAGAATCTATTGCCAAAGCCACCCATCTTATAGCTTCAGCTCGACTCAGGTGCCCTCAGCTCCAAGTGTTGGGAGAACCTATAAGAACCCATGGTGACATGCATGTAACAAACACTTAACATTTTTTTACAGCTGTGTGGGCCCCTTGGTCTGTTGTATATCCCCCATAATTTTCCTGTAAGGAAAAATAGGTCTGGGTTCCTATGGGTTAAAGATGCACTCAGAAGGCAAACATCTCTTCTGAAAAAAATCCTACTTCAAAATAGAGCTGCATTACAACCAGAGCTGCAACTGTTTTTTACACAGTATCAAAGGGGATGGAGGCATATTACACGGTAGTGGAGCTCATTGCAACAGAGTTATTATAATTTATAGTTTTTAATTTGTATTTCATTTTGAGTTTTTGTGTTCAGATCAGTTTAGACCACTGTTTCCCAGTTACCATAATTGTTACGCTTTAGATTGCTCTATAGACTTTTTTCCCTCCGCACTCATTGGAAGTTGTGCCAGAAAACACTACTGTGCCAACATGAGGTGCCAGAACAGCTTCAGTGCTCATCCTAATATGTTATTTACAAGCATATTAAAGCTATTGGAGGGGTGAACTTGTTCTATTCCCTCATTTGGTATTTTTATGATGGCAGTGTCACAAGGACTCGCATCCTTTCCATCTTCATAAACTCATTCAGTGAACCCCTTATGCTAATCGAAATATCTGCTTTCATTATTAGATTTTACTCCAGTTTCTTCCAATATTTTCTCACCCGTACATACAGTACATTTTACCAATAGTGCTTTTTGGTACAAAAATGTCACCGTCACATCAGGCTTTCTCAAAGTATTTCCCAGGTATATGCAGTACAAGTGACACACACTCTCTTGAGATGTCACACAGCATGACTCACTGAAAGGTTTCCACCTGCTCTAAACTGCTAAACCTAAGTTTGCTTCAGCACATCACAGCAGAGTGCACTTGTGTCAGCAACTTTCTAGAGGAAGAGTTTCCTGTGCATCTCTTTGTTTGCACTATATTTGAATGACAATGCAATTTACAAGTTCCCGGTAAAAAAAAACAGTTGATATAAATAAAATGTTCCTTTTTGCAGCTTCTAAGCAATGCAAAACAGATTTTTAAAATGAGCTATTTGACAGAGAGATGGTTTTCACTAAGCTACTTACATATCTACTAAGCATTTGAGCACCATTATGTTAAAAATGTAAATAACGTTGCCTTCTTACCAGTGAGAAAAGCTAAAGTGGGCATACTGAGCTGCGAGAGGAAAGTATAAATGCTGAAGCAACAAGTTGAACTACTGTCATCACACCCACCCCTCTTTTTACTCTGTTTCAGTCTCTGTGACTGTCTCCCACACTGCCTACACAGTTACACAGCATGATCCACAACCCTTCCCTCACCCTGAGAGAGAGAACTGTGAGAATTTAGCTATGCTCTCACCTTCCACCACCACTCTGGTTTTTAATAGTCTCACACCATGGGCCAGCTGCTGGAACATCAAGGACAGAAGACTCTACAAAGTGTGACGCAGCAATTCACACAGCCAAGCTATGTCACACTATGTCATGCATGCACAGTCACACACATTCCTCAGAGTCAAACACACATGAAAGAGATGGAAAACATGCCAAAGAAATCCTATTAAAGTAACTGAAAGAGGAGTGTGTGCGCATGTTTGCGCTAAATGTTCAACTTACGTGTTGCCCAAAGACTTCTCCTCCAGCTCATGTGGCTTGAAGAACCATTTTCCAGTCCTCACAAACCCCTTATCCATCAAACATCTGCAGCGTTGAACAGAAGGGGAAGGGAAATCCAAGAAGAGAGAAATAAGAAAACCATCTATTACAAAATGAATAGGCAGATGATTGGTTAAAAGCCTGAATAGTGTCATGAACTCTAATTAAAGAATCAAGTAACAAATGCTATTCTTGTGCAGCTCAGAAGATTTTCTTTCTTCTCTCTAGTGATTTTTGAAACAGAAAATTAATATTTGTTATGTATTTAGCTGATCTTGCAATTTTTTTAAAAATTTGTTTTCATCCCTCCTATCTTGTACAGCATTGACACAAAATAAATAAGAACAATTATATTTAATTTACTTGCTGCTTATAAAATGCAGCGAGGACTTTCCCACAGCTGAATGCCGATATGGCATTTATGACCAAGTGCTCAGGGGAAGGAAAGGTAATTTTCTGCTAATCTTTCTTCCTCAAAGTGACTGGCACTTTTACACATAGCTTACCAAAACCACTTATTTCATCAGATCAAAATGTGATTATATCAAAGTTCAGTTCAGTCATCATGCTCCCTGTTTGGGCATCTGAACAGCTCTTTTAGAAGTTTGACTTGCCTCTGTGTGCACGTGCCAGGCAATCCCCCACTGAAATCTCTGACCTGGGTCAAGGAATTACAAAATAATTTTATAAAGTCCTCCTCACTCACCCAGACCCAGCTATCCAAAGCTTACAGTCTCTAGCTCTACCATCTATGGTGCATTCCGATCCACACATTTTCTCATGTGATTGTGACTGCCCATTGGATATAAAGGCCTATCTTTATTTTATGATAACATTAACAAAGAAAATTAATTGGATTAGATACATATAGATACAGAAGACAGATAGAAGCCTTTACTGTCATTGTATACAAAATACAACAAATTTACAAGTGCCCCCTCACAGTACTATAATATGCATAAAAACACACACAACCACATTCTAACTGTACAGCAAGGACAGGGGATGTGTATTCACATAAAATATAAATATAAAACTATATATGCATAGCTTTATTTGTATTTTCATTTTATACACAGTGACTATGTATAATGACTGCTGAAGTCTGCAACCTATGAGCATCACCAGATACTGTGTTTACTCCCTTGAAACAATCTGACACGCCTTTACTGCAGTTGCCTTCAGTTGCCGCTTGTTTGTTGGTCTCTCTGCCTTCAGTTTTGTATTCAGTGACTGAAAAGCATGCACTATTGGGTTGGCATCAGGTGACTGATTTTGCCACTGAAGAATATCAATTTTTTTTTGCCTTGAAAAACTCTCAGGATGCTTTTGCAGTACGTGTTGGACCATTATCCATTTGTACTATGAAGTGCCTTTTAAAGGTTTTGCAGCATTTGGCTAAATCTGAGCAGAGAGTATAGCCTTGTATACTTCAAAATTTATCCTGCTACCTCTATCTGCACTTAAAATATCAAGAAACACCAGCGGGCCACTTCCATCAGCAGCCATACATGCCATGCCATAACACTGCCTCCACCATGTTTGACAGATGATGCTTTGGATCATGAGTTGTTCTTTTCCTTCTATATACTTTTCTCTTTCCAGCGTTCTAGTGCAAGTTAACCTTGGTTTCACCTGTCCAAAGAATTTTTTCCTGAACTGTGCAGGCTCATTTAGATGCTTCCTGGCAAAGTCTAATCTGGCCTCGCTGTTCTTGAGTGTAACCAGTGGGTTGCACTTTGTTGTACATTCTCTGCATTCCTTCTTTTAGAAGATGTACCAGGTTGGTATTTTTTCCATCTCTCTTATAGGTTTATTTAGGTTTTTCACTAACTTGTGCTAATGGCCTCCTTCACGAGCATCAATATCTCTTTGGACCTCATGTTGAGAATTTCAGCTACAAAATGCAAATTCAGACCTTTAAGTGAAGGGAGTTCATTTTTTAATGCTTATTTGACTCAGCTCTATCTTGGCACCGCTGTGTTACATAAATCTTAGTCTACCTGCAATAGCAACTGCCAAAAAGTGTGTAAAACAGCAGTAAACCCCCCAAACACACATTTAGCCTTCAAGTCAAATTTTTTTAACAACTGGCAAAGTAATTACTTATGACTGTACCATACAGAGTCTTGCTAATGTACAGTATACTGTTTATGGTCATTTTATTTTATTCTGCCCACTGCCGTGTCCTTGTCAGAACCGACCAACACATTAATCTCCGGGTAGATCAAGAGCATGGGGATAAGTGATGTTAATAAATAATAATAAAATATCTGTCCATTTGAAAGTCTGCTGCAATAGGCTATAAATTTATATCTATAAATCTGGTGGTAGATGTCTCACTTTCTTAATTCAACAAAATGCTTGTAATGTGATTACCTGATTTCCTTGTGGCACTCAGGTCCCTTCTAGCCGTCATTCTCATACTGAAATTTTTAAGCTACATGTGGCATTAAAAAATCAAGTATTTTGGGCACAAAGTTGAATAATTTTTATAAATAATTAAAATCAATAAAACAATGTTGACAACCAGCTAAAGAGGTCAGTTTGACCCACACAATATAAAAGAGAAAGTGAAATTGATACCTTTATTGTTGAAACGGTGAGCTATTTAAGGAGTTAGCTTCAAGGTAATAGGAAGGTTAATTCAGCATGCCCCCTATGATGATCACTGATGCTTCACTTAATAGAGAGCAAATATGTGCTGCTTCATTTAACAGATGGCTCTGACTCAGAAAGGAGAGCTTTGGGTACTTGAGCAAGTGATTCAGCATTCAGTTTATAATTCCATTAAGGTGAAGCTCATTTGTCTGTCATTTTAATATAAAGACTTTCTGTTTGGTGACTTGAGAGTAAAATAAAAAAAAAACCACTGTAGTTAAAGAAATATTGTAATTTAATAAAACTTTATTTGACACCCCTATTATAAGAACCATGTCACTATATGAATATTTAGGAAATGTGTGTGGGTGGGTATATTGTGCTATTATTTTACCCCACTGCACCTTTGAGCTGATGGCAAAGGCTGTTTAAAAGACAGAGCCAGGGCATCGAGCCCTGATGCTGCTGTGTCATGAACCCCTTCTATGTAAAATCACACACTATGGTGGTCTTGTGCCAGCTCTGTTTCGTTCAGCATAATCAAGCCAAGTCTTGTTTAAGGGGGCTCCTGAACACCAAAGTCATGAAATCTGTGTGTAAAAAAGAACTGGTCAGTGTTTGTCTTAACAGACTCTACTTATGGGTGCCACAGAGGAGGTGTTCTGGTTTAGGGTGCCCAGATCCCAACAAACTAAATATGGGGCAAACACTGTGTTTGGTGGGACACCTTAGCAATGCTGGGAGGTAGCCTGACATTTTTGTATCTAACTTAAAAATAAAAATACAATAAACTATGCTGGTTAGCAGATTGATATTTAGCAGTTTATGTATGAATGCAGCTCTTTCCAACTCTTTCAAATCTATTGCTATGTAAATACAGTAAGGATGTGTCATTCTTTATAAAACCCTGTATTCTCTTTCATTTCACTGTTATTTCAGCTACTGTTCTGTCTGGTAACTATCTCTGGGCTTCAGTAGGAACTGGCAAAAAAATTTAAGCCATATCTGACAATGTTAATAATTTTTAGCCAATTATGGCACACATATACTATGTCATGTCATATTTCTCCTCATGCATAACTGATAAATGTACCTTCAGCTACTCCCTTGTATTCTCCCCGAGGGATTGCCACAGCAGATTAATCTGCATTGGTAATTTGGCAGAGGTTTTACACTGGATACCCTTCTTGACGCAACCCTCCATGGTGAGAGGGGCTTGTGTCCCCAACCTGAAATCGAACCAGGGACGTTTCGCTTGTAAGGCGGATGTGTAAACCGAATACACTACGGGGACACTACAAAATTAATAAATAACTCTAGCAAAAGACACACAAACTCCATTTCTCAATATATACTGCGTTTTCATTTTCTATGCGTTAGTCCCCATCATATTCACCAAAACCAGCAAAACTTGTGGCCTTTTGCTGATGTGTAACTTTCCTTGATGGGCATAACATTTAACAGGCTAACCTTCACTTGAGTATAACACAAAAGGCTTCCCTGCTTTCTTCACATGCATTGGGTGAAAGTAAGACTTTTGAAAAGTAAATATCCTGCAGAGCCAGTCAAAATGTGGGGCATTATCTCAAGATGTGGGACAGGGGGACAAGGGATAAAAATGCTGTGCAGTACACAAAGAGGGATATCTGGTCACCCTCTTCTGGTTGTTAATAAATACTAAAAGTGCTTATAAATGCAAGCAAAGTAGTGCAAAGTAGGAGTTCTCCTAACTGAAGTATGTCATTCACATTCTTATTGCAGCTGTCGCTGTGAAGTGGACATAGTGCTGATGATTTTACCTTTCCAGCAGGTTGTGTATGGCCTTGAAAAGGAGGGTTCTGCACTCATAGGAAAGCCCACACTCCCAAAGCCCCTCTTCAGCCACTGAAAGAAAAAGAAACGACATTCATAATTTTTTTATTTTTTTTTATGAAAACATAATGCATTACTTTTATCTCAATAAGTAATGTCAATTATTGTGACAGTAAGACATCTGCACACAGTAATAATAATAAACAGCAAACAGTTCAGCATTAACCAAATTTTGTTTGTGGATAACTCTGTCAAAACATGCGCCATGTGCTGATGAGTTAATTTACACATCATATTTGAAATGAAGATGGTGGTTGAGTGTGTGTGTGTGTGTGTGTGTGTGTGTGTGTGTGTGTGTGTGTGTGTGTGTGTGTGTGTGTGTGTGTGTGTGCGCGCGCGCGTGTATA
>VUQH01030708.1:1512-15780 GCA_015106775.1 Etroplus canarensis | reverse complement strand
ATGGCTGTCCACCAATGTTCACCATACAACCTGACAGAACTGGAGAGGATCCCCAAATCCAGGTGTGAAAAACTTGTTACATCATTCCCAAGAAGACTCATGACTGTACTTGCTCAAAAGGGTGCTTCTACTCAGTACTGAGCACAGGGTCTGAATACTTATGACCATGTGACATTTCAGTTTTTCTTTTTTAATAAATTTGCAAAAATTTCTACATTTCTGGTTTTTTCTGTTAAGATGGGGTGCTGAGTGTACATTAATGAGAAATAAAATGAACTTTTTTGATTCTGGCAAATGGCTGCAATGACACAAAGAGTGAAAAATTTAAAGGGGTCTGAATACTTTCCGTACCCACTGTAAGTGAGAAAAAAAGTTGAGATATTTTCTAAAATACAATAAAAGCAAAAATCTTTGACATGTTAATTTGCTTGAACCTTAATTTAATTGACAAAAGTACTAAGAAAGATTTTCAGTAGTTTTACTGACCAACTTAACTGCATTTTGCAAATATGCACACATTTAGAATTCGATGGCTGCAATACTTCCAACAAAAGTTAGAACAGAGGCGTGTATACCATTGTGTTACATCACCTTTCCTTTTACTAACATGTTTTGAAACTAAGGATACTAACTGTTGTAATTTTACAATTAAAAATCACATTTATTCTTGCTTGATACAACACTTGAGCTGCGCAACAGTCCATGGTCTATTGCCTGATTCTCCTGTTCATGCACCATACATTTTCAGTGGTAGATAGATCTGGACTGGCAGTAAGCTTATCAAGAACATGCACTTTGTGTCTACAAAGCCATCCCAGCAAACATTTCAGTGTTGGAACATCAGGTGGTGGATTTTTGTCAAAGTCTACTCATGACTGAAAAATTTTTCCAAAATGAAAGTTGAACCAACATTGCAAATGTTCCCTTGATGCCGGTTTAAGGTACTTCCTAAATGTTGCTTGGGCTTTGTTGTTATACTTTTTAGCAGGAAAAAGTTGGTGTTTGAGACCAGTTTTCTATTATCTCTTTATTGATTAGAATAAAACAAAACAAAATAAGCATAGATAAATAAACAAAACAAATTTTCAATAGAAAGAATGATAAGACAAAAACATATACCTCTGGGACAACTCAAACTCACAACCTCCCGAATTTGAGCGCATTCCTTATCTTCTTCTTCTTATTTCGGGTGGTCCTGTTAGGGATCACCAAAGCGAATCATCTGATGCCATCTCACCCTATGCCTACCCTGCATGTCCTCCTTCACACCTTCACAACATCCATGATCCTTCTCTGTGGTCTTCTCTTTTTCCTCCTGCCTGGCAGTGCCATCTTCAACATCCTTTGTCCAATATATCCACTATCCCTCCTGTGAACATGTCCAAACTATCTCAGCCTTGCCTCTCTAAATTTCTCTGAACTTCTCAACTTGCGCTGTACCTCTAATGTACTCATTTCTAATCCTGTCCATCCTGGTCACTCCCAGGGAAAATCTCAACATCTTTAATTCTGCCAGCTCCGCCTCCTGTCTTCTCACCAGTGCCACTGTCTGCAAACCATACATCATAGCAGGTCTCACTACTGTTCTAACTGTTTTAACCCTTCCCTTTCACTCTTGCTGCTGTCCTTCTGTCACAAAGCACCTATGACACTCATCTCCACCCACTCCACCTTGCCTGCACTCTCTTCTTCACCTCTTTTGTACTCTGTCCATTGCTTTGAATAGTTGATCCCAGGTATTTAAACTGATCCATCTGTATTCCTTATCTGACTGAACTAATTCACTTCACATTTAAAAAGTAACATTCCTAGGGTTATATTGCTGATGTCAGAGACAGAGCTCTGATGATTCTAACAGTCTGGTGCATTAAGTTCACCATGCACCAAATGAGACAGATAGAGAAGCTGTGTGTCTGTCTGTTTGCAACCATACACTAACCAGATTAATTCATGTTGCTTAAAAAAATAAAGACAATTACATTTAATTCTTTCATTGCAATAATCTGATCTATCCCAGTTACCTTTTGACACTGAATACACATTGTGTGAAGGTTTTTTTTAATATCAATATCGTGTTGTGGTTGAAAAACAGTTCCAATATTAAAGTTCCCTACATGTGGGAGAGAAGCAGTTTTTTAAAAACGGCCTCTACATTGTTTTTAGGCTTTCTAGCAGGAGAATGTTTGTGTTCAAGAATTGCTTGTCTTTATTGATTAGAATAAAGTCAAATAATGAAAACATTCTCAATTTCTTGGAAGGAAGGAAAAATTGCAATCCACAGGAATGTTTTGAATTTTCAGCCTTCACCTCCATGGCACATCTCTGTTTCTATTGAGGTATTTCATTGCGTGCTTAAACTATTCGCATTTCTGGGCTTATAACGTTGACATCAGGGATAAAGAGGCAATAATTCTAATAGTCACCATAAGTTTACCATGCAACAAATGAGACCAAATTTAGATCTGCATAACCATGAATTGCTTAAAAATATTGTTTACTGTATAAAAAGACAGGCTACTGTAAGAGCAGTCCGTGGACATGGAGAACACCCGTGTAATAACCAGTAAAATACAAAGTAAGATGCATTTGCCTCCATATTCGCAATAATCTGATCTATATTTTTCACTCTGTATGAACTGGTCTGACCCGACCTCTTTTCTACATTGACACTACGTCAGCATCTGACTGTGCAGGTCAGTTTTTGTGGTCGACCAGTTTTGACTGGATAGGCCATATTGTGATTTCAATTATGTTTGCTGGGATATTTCTCACTTTCTAAGAAAAGGTCTGGCCTGACCTCTGTTCTACATTTTAACAACATCAGCATCTGTTTGTGTATAGTTCAGGGGAAATGACGTCGTGGTTAAGCCATGTTTGCTAGTTTTGGCCTGTGCAAAGTGTGGTCTGGCATTATCCGGTTGAAATAAGCCTAGCTGTCCCGGGAAGAGATGTTGCCAGGATGGCAGTGTACAGTATGTCTATTTAAAATCCTAGCATATGGCCCAGAGTAAGTGGTACCATCACATATGTACAACTCAGTCATTCTGTGGGGACTGATGAATCAGAATCAGAATACTTTATTAACTGATGCAATCCCATACCGTCACAGGTGCTAGCTTTTGAACCTTTTGCTGATAACAATCTGGGTGGTCCTTTGCATCTTCAGCACAGAGAACTCAACACTAATCTTTTTTCTGAAAACAATGTGAAATGCGGACTCATTTGACCTCAGCACGCAGTTCCACAGTCCATCTGTGATGAGCTTGGGCCCAGAGAACTCAGCAGCATTTCTACGTAGAGCTGATATATAGCTTCCACCTTGTGTAATACAGTTTCATGTTGCATGCATGATGCAGCAGTGAACTTTGTGAAGTGACAATAGTTTCCCAATCCTGGGTGGCAATATTTGTCACAGCAGCATGATGTTTTCTTTGGCTGTGTCTCCTGCCTTGAAATTCTACATTTATGTATATTTACAGAATACATTTAAGCTGGTCAGTAAAACTACTGAAAATCTTTTTTTTTTTCTTTTTCCACTTTGTGAAAGTTCATATGACCTTACATGTCACAGATTTTTTTGAATTGCATTTTAGAAAATATCCCAACTTTTCTGGAAATAGGGTTTATAACTTAAACTGTGGTGTGTGGATGCTTAGTTCTCATCTTAAACTCAGCTTCAATCAGTATTATGTGTCTCACCAAACCCATGCAGGAGTCTTTTACATCCACCCAAACAGAGTCTGAAACCATTTCATCATCAGCTGTATGGTAGTAGGCGATGATGCGAAAAGATGGCAGCAAGTCTTTGGTAACAGTGATGAGAATGGATATCAGTACTTGATCACTTATCGTGTAACGGCCGAATTTCACAAGCTGACCTCTGCTGAGGATCTAGGGACAAATGATTAAACATCAGCACTTATCTGGCATGTATGCATAGTCTGCTGTGCTACATGGATGCAGGAAGATAATACATACTCAATAATGTGAACATATGAACAACACATAGAAAGGTGGAAAACATGTCTCACCAGGTATGTGATGTCATTCTGTATACTTTTCTGTCTGTTGAGGTTAAGGTTAATTTTCATGTTGTCTCCTTGTTCAACTTCAGCTTTATCCACCGCTGCAGAAATATTTCAGTCAGCAAAATGAATTTTTAAAATGTGTTTTTTGATGTCACCACATTGCTGATAATATTTAAGTTTATACCTATGTGAATGTAATTGTTGTTTTGAGAGATATATGGGAAAGCTGTCATGTTGGCTGAAGCTTGTCTTTCAGGTGAAAGATTAGGATCATTAGTCATTGCCTGCAGTAAAACACACACACTTACATAGTTACAGTACAGTTATAAAGTAATTAATTTATATTAGTAAATGTTTATGCTTTATTTAAACGTCTTATGAATTATACTATGATTTAACTATGAAAGGTGTCCATTTTGCATTTTTCCCTACATAAAAATATGCAGTTGAAAAACAAATAAAAAAGTAATAATAAGTGTTTTGAATATATATTTTTTCTTATTGGAAAGCACATTAAAAGTTACCAATTTCAGCCTGTAGACAAGGTGACATTCTTGAACCCCCATACAGTACTGCATTGTTTTACACTATATGGAAAAAAGTATTGGGCCAAATCTCTTAATCATTGAATTAAAGTGTTCCATTCAGTCCCATTGCCTCAGGTGTATAAAATCCAGCATCTAGCATCAGCCATTGAGTCTGCCTTTACAAACATTTGTGAAAGACAGGGTGGCTCTGAACAGCTCACTGAATTTTAATATAGTACTATAATAGGAAGCCACTGTTGCAACGAATCAGTTCATGAAATTCCTTCCCTCCTGGATAATCCATAATCAGCTATAAGTGGTATTATTGTAAAGTGGAAGTGTTTAGGAAACACAGCAATGTAGCCACAAAGTTGCAGACCATGTACAGTAACAGAACGTGATCACTCAGTGCTGAGGTGCATAGGGTGTGAAAGTGGCCAATGCTCTGCCTTTCTGAATAACTATAGAATTCCAAACCATTAACATCAGCACAAAACTGTGCCCTATAGGTTTCCATGGCTGAGCAGCTGCATGCAAGCCTCACATCACCAAGTGCAATGCCAAGCATCGAATGGAGCGGTGTAAAGCATGCTGCCACTGAATTCTGAAGCATTGGAAATTGCGTTCTGTGGCGTGACAAATCAAACTTCTCTATCTGGCAGTCTGACTGCACTGTGCCAAATGCAAAGTTTAGTAGAGCAGGGATAATTCTGTGGGGTTAATTTTCTGGGATTTATCTGGGCTCTTTTGCTCCTGTCAGGAGAAATCTCAATGCTTCAGCTTACCAAGACATTATAGACAATTCTGTGGTTCCAACTTAATGGGAACAACTTGGGTAAGGTCCCTTTTTCTTCTAGTGTGACAGGGGTCCATAAAGGCACGGTCGGATGAGTTTGGTGTGGGAGAACTTGAGTGACCTGCACAGAACCCTGATCTCAACCTCATTAAACACCTTTGAAATGAACTAGAATGGAGACTGAAAGCCAGGCCCTCTAGTCCAACAGTGCCTGATGTCATGAATGCTCTTTTGGTTGAATAGGCAAAATTTCCACAGACAAACTCCAAAATCTTGGAGAAAGTTTAGTAGAAGCTGTTAAAGTTGCAAAAGGGGGAGCAACTCCATATTAGTTCTCATGGATTTAGAATGGTTTGTCATGAAAGCTATTAAAGGTGTAATGTGTAGGTGACCCAATACTTTTGTCCATATACAGTAATATATGTTCAGAGGGTCATTTTTATTATATCAGAAGCTAGTACATGATTACAGCAGTATAACTGTACACAGAATGGTGATTATGAGACAATTAACGTCACGATATCTTTATCGTAAAAACTTGCTTTTGTTCTTTCAACACAGGGATTTGGAGATTCTTACACACTAGAGGCCCTTATCTAACAGCTGCCAGCCCAAGTAATAAAAATACTTCTACCAAGTTTTATGACTTACTGTGACTATCATTGGTTGAGAATTTCTCACTGTATTGATAGTAAGCCTTGCCATGCCATTGGCTGCAGTGACACCTTGCACATTTTCTGGAGATATTACCACTGGCACTCTTGGAGCAGGAGTGCCATCAGGATTCACAACTTCAATCTGCAATCAAAAAAGTAAATTTTTTAATTAAAAATGGACACTAATATTAACATGAAAAACAGAGGTCAGTATTCATGGGATAAAAACAGTGTGTGTTTGAAGATGTGTGCGTGTGTGTATGTGAAGGCATTTTTTTCAGGATGCAATCCAGTGCAATTGATTTGTTTCAAAAGTGATAATTTATGTATCTCAAACAAATTAAACATACTTTTGCTTTAACAAAAATTCAAATATATGTGATTTTATTACCGCAACATCAAAGGACATTCCTGGCTTGAAATATCTGGATGTTTTCTTGAAGTGGATGGTATAAGGTGATGTGACAATCTGAATACCTCTTAGCTCTGCCTCTGCCATTTCACTTCCTGTACAAGCAATCACATTAAATATGCACATTCATCATGAATATTTTTAAAACATTACTAAACATAATGAAGGCACATAAATAGAAATTTCGCAAATACAACAGTACGTAAAAACTGCATTACGCTGTACAGTTTATTTTTTCACTAACAGCCCTTTGGGCTGTTGACCTCTTGTTTATTAATCGCAAATACTACTCAACTGTTAGGATAATATATTTGACTGGATTATTCTACAAAATTAACACAAAATAATGTACAGATATTACATTTTATGATATGTTCACAATAAATCAAAAATACAGTTAAATTAAAGTGTATCGCTTTAAATGTATTAATTGTTTAATTTATTTTAAATGGTGACACATCGGATATACATGGACATAGGAACAGGGTGACAATTAGGATATAACAAACAAGTTTAACCAGTTTTTATAAAAGAAACAAACACACACACACACACAGTTCTATCTATCTATCTATCTATGAAAGAGAGAATGTGTCCAGTATATTGCAAGATTTTTAGTTATTAAATTTGTACATTGTGTATTTGTTTAATTTTTTTTTTTTAAATGAAGATATATTTCTTCATACTGATTATTTTAATAGCACACTTAAATTGTACTAAAAGCAATATTAAAAAAACAGTTTGTTAGGTCATTAGGGAGCATACTACTGCTACAATTACATGTAATTTTTGATCTTTTTAATACCACACACATGCCTTTTTCTCCATTTCTTACCACTGTCTGTCAGGACACTGACAGCTGCGAATATAGAGCTCCCCACCAGGTGGAGGATGCTGCTAAAGGTCTCCCTGATTTGTGTTCTCTTCAGCGTGATTTTTCCTACACCATTCTCAATCTAAAGTGACACAGCAAGAAAAAAATGTATCTTAAAATACCTCAACAGTTGGTGTTTCACATTATCTGAGATTGAGAGAAAGACACAACCATAAAGATGAAGTGATGATGCACGACAATGATGGAGCAAAAGTCTGAGTATGTACCGACACTCTCTGAAGTGAGGCAGGCAAACTCTTCTTTCCATTCTGATGCTCAACTCCAAATACCCCATAGGCTGTCCCATCAACCTCTTCATCAAACAGATACCTGAAGTCATAAGGAAGTAGTTTGTTTATTTTGTGAGAGCTAAAACAGCAGGAAATGGGTATGATTAAAATATAAGTATCAGGAAAGATCCTGACATCTAAACCTAAAGAAACCACAAAATACATTAACTAAGCGCCATCACACTACAAAGACCACAACACTTTACATACTTACGTAGCTTTGATGGCGACAGTGAACTCTTCACTGTCCACATAGAAAAAGGGACTTTCACGTGTCAGTTTCACCTCAAAACTGGGCAGCACTGAAAAATAGATTAAATTTTATTGGTAAAATGTCAGTAAAAATATTATTGTGTCACTTATACAGTTAGGTTTCTAAATTCTGGGCCAATAACAAATTTTTGTAATTTTGCCTCTGTACACCACCACAGTGAATTTTAAATTGAAGATGATCACTTGAGTCAGAAAAACCCTGCAGAACTCTCTTAAGGAGGCAGGAGTATCATTGTCAAAGTCTACAATCAAGAGATGCCTTCATGATTGTAAATACAGAGGGTTTACAACAAGGTGTAAACAAATGGCTACACTCAGTAACAATAAAGTCAGACTGGACTCTGCTGGAAAGAGAGTCTGCCCAGTTCTGGAAAAAAAATCTTTGGACAAATCAAACCAAGATTAACTTGTACCAGAATTATGGGAAGAGAAAAATATGGAGAAGGAAAGAAGCCACTCAGGATGCAAATGTTATGGCATGAGCATGTATGGCTTCCAGTGGAACCAGGTTGCCAGTGTTTATTGATGATGTGACTGCTGCTAGAAGTAGAAATAAAAATTCTGAAGTGTACATGACTGTAATCTCTGCTCATATTCAGCCAAATACTGATTAGCTGGCACTTCATAGTCCAAATTGATAATGACCCAAAGCATACTGCAAAAGCAGCCAGAGAGGCAAATAAATTGGATAGTCTTCACTGGCCAAGTCAGAATCAGAATACTTATTAATCCCAGGGGGTCAGTGGGTGGTGTCATGGTGGCCACATTCATCTTTTAGATCCAGTCTATGATAAAGTGACCCCTGCTCTAACTCACCATATATCTTGACCTCAAACTCTGCAGAATAGATCATCTGTGGTCTGCTGTGGAACCTCGCTGTCACTTTCCACAGTCCAATGCTTTGAATAGTCACACACACACACACACACACACACACACACACACACACACACACACACACACACACATACACACACACAGAGTGAGACCCAAATATAAAGGATGTCATTATTTACAGAAGGAATCCCAAGCTTCTGGGGATGTCACTATGCTGCAGTCCATCATCTGTGATGTGCAAACTTAAAGCCCTCAGTACACATGCATTCAAAATGTTTGCAGTTGGTAACATTTTCAACGAGTTAAACCAATTAGTTCTTACCTATGACAATACTACTTTTGTAATGATAATATCAGACAAAAATGTCTTGAGGAGATATTAAATGCATTATTTTAAAAGCAAAAACATGCAGTCACAAAAATTATACAGTATTGCTAAGTGAGAATCATACACAGTCATCACCTTGCAGTGTCAAATAAGTTCCTAACTTCCGTGTTCATTTTTTGGCACAGTATACCCCTTGTTCACATTAAGTCTTTATGAAATACATGTGGACCAACTATCTGCAGAACTTGTATTAAGATTAACACACAGAAATTCACTATTGCACATAATACAAAGGTTAAAACCTCAAGATGAGAAAATTAAATAAAGAATATTCACCTGGCACTCTCAAAAAGTGGAAAATGCCCAGAGTGCATCCCTGATTTCAGAGATACCGTATCAGTTGGGAAAATGAGGCCTTCAGGGTTCTAAAATAAGAATATTTGATAGAGTTTTCTTAAATTGCCCCCCACAAACAAGAAAAAAGAGAAAAAAAAAATACCAAATACATTTTTACTGAAATAATTACAATTTCTCTACAGTATGTTCTGATCAGCTTTTTGACTGACACCTTGTATTTCTTCTCTATCTTGCTGTTGTCTTGTACTATATAGCCTACCTGTATACTTAGTGGTGAGATGAGTATTTTTCATTACATAAAAGTTGAAACCGTTAAGCTCAGGGCTCTGTAAATTTTAGTCCTACTACCTGGATATGAGAAGTGAAAGATTTAATGAAAAATAGCAACTTTTTTTAAAAATTTCCACTAAATGTCCAAATGGTCCACAAAGTTCACCAAATAGCATGATGTAATAAGTTCTACAATATTACAGTTCTTGGTAAATACAAGATAAAATAACAAAAAGAATACAAAAAAAAAGAACAGTACCACAAACTCAATGGTAACAGAAGCATCTCTTAGGGTGTAATTATTCCTGTCCACAGGCTCCATGTTAGGTGTCAGTGCAAATACCCTGTAGTGAACTGAAAGAAAGAATACAAAAGTTACAAAAATCTATAAACCACATTCTGAAACAGTTGGGACTCTGTGTATAATGTGAAAATATCCATGTATTCAAAATTTGATGCCCACAGCATGTTCCCAAAAAGTTTGTTACATCAGCTTTTCTTCTAGCAACATTCATTAAGTATCTGGGAAAGAGGACATGCCTTGTGCCTATGCCAAAGACATCACACTCCAGTGGGCTTAAATACTACAGACCCATGGCACTGACATCACACATCATGAAGACCCTGCACAGATTCCTGGAACAGCTCTGGCCCATGGTCAGCCCCCTAATGGACCCCCTCCAGTTCACCTACCAGCCCCAACTTGGAGATAAGGACACCATTATCTACTTGCTCAACCATGTCTGCATCCACCTGGACAAGCCACTGAGGACAATGTGGGGCATGTTTTTTGACCTCTCCAGTGCATTCAACACCATCAGGTCAGCGCTACTGGGTGAGAAGCTGACAGGTGGACACCTCCTCTGTGGCCTGGATTATTGACTACCTGACTGGCAGACAATAGTATGTGCTTTTGCAGAAATGTGTGTAGGACAATGTGGTCAGCAACACCAGAGTACCCTTTCTCTTTATCCTCTTCACCACAGACTTAACTACTGTACAGAGACTTGGTGCCTTCAGAAGTTTTCTGATGACTCTGCAGTAGTGGGGTATTTCAGAGAGGTGATGAGGGAGAGTAACAGGACTATAGTGGGCAACTTTGTCATGTGGAGCAAACAGAACCATCTGCCGCTTAATAGTACAAAGACTATAGTACAAAGACTTCAGTTTGCACCTTTTGGCCTCTGTTTGTTTCTTGGACTTTTTATAAGCGTTAATTAAATGTGGATTTATGTAAGTTAGTGGGACTGTAACATAAAATTTAATATATTATGTAATGACCCCATAATTGGCATCAATACAAGGGGTCTTTTAAACAGTTTCTGTGGAGTTACATGGACAGCATCTTTTACTGTGTAGCTACCAGGACCCTTCATAGTGTGAATGCTGGCTGTCATTGTTTGAAAGAAGAATATAGATTTAGATGGCAATACTTAAAAAAATATATGTACAATCTTGAAGGAAGACTTCAGCTATTTTCAACAGGCTTTATATTTTCTCAAGATTTCTTTTGAGAGCTCTGCTTGTTGTATGTAGCCTTCCAGGAAGTCGGGATCAAACCTATTTAGCAGGACACAGAATTTTCTTTGTTCAATCCATAAAGACTACCCTTAACAATGCTCTCCCTTTCATCATAAACCATTGTTTGAAAAAAAAAAAAATCCAATATAAACAGCTTAAATAACTTGCTTTCCAGTTGTGACATTTCTGTGTAAATTCAAACTGACTAACAAGACAGAGGCATTTGGCCATGTGTCTGTGTTTCCAAAGGTGATAGTATTGAACTTACCTTTGCTGCTGGGTGTGTAGAGGGTCTTGTCTGTTTGGATGAAGATGTAGCCAGAGTGGAAGGAAACTAAGACAACTTTCTCCAAGCTTACATCAGGGAACTGAGCTTGAAGGTAAACATACTGCTTCATCTCTGGATCCATACTGAAGTCTTCCGTGGGGATCTGAGACCAACATAAGAGTCACTGCAGTTCAGTGTGTATGGAGGTGGACATGGTACAGTCACAGAAAGTATTCAGAACCCTTTACTTTTTGCACACTTCATAGTTTTGCATATGTAATTTTGAATGACTGATAACGACATTTTTACATCAGTCTAAACTTGGTAAACTATCATCTTTAAAAAGTATTTTTTCCATTTTATTTCCTTTTCTGCTTCTTCTTTCGATTGTTCCCATTAGAGGGAGCACAGTGGATCATCTGCCTCCATCTCACCCTATCCCTTGTATTCTTTTTTTACATCCACCCTCTGCATATCTTCTTTCACTACATTCATGAACCTGCTCTGTGCTCTTCCTCGTCTCTTGCATGGCACTTCCATATTCAATATCCTTTGTTCAATATATTCACTGTCTCTCCTCTGCCCATGTCCAAACCATCTCAACCTTACCTCTTTGAATTGCTCATACAATTCCACAGTTCCTTACTTGGCACCCTATCATATGCTTTCTCTAGATCCACAAAGACACAGTGCAACTCCTTTTGACCTTCTCTATACTTTTCCATCAGCACTCTCAAAGCAATCATTGAATCTTTCCTATAGCTTCATGGTTCACCAGCTTTATACTGCTATAGTTTCAACAGCTCTGCACATCATACTTATCCTTGAAGACTGGTAGCAGTGCATCAGGCATCATCTTGCTCTTCAAAATTGTGTTAAACAGTCTGGTTAACACAATTATACCTCTGCAGTTATGTCATCTGGACCAACTGCCTCCCCACTCTTTATTCTCTTCATAGCTACTCTTATTTACTCCTTACTAAAGGTGCTAGAGGCAGTCATTCTTAACCCAGGCCTTGACTGATATGGTATGGAAACCGTACTAATGATTTTCATATTAGATTTGGCAAGAATCTGACACCCTACCAGACACAACCCTCCCAATACTTCTGGGATTAGGACCCTCTACTCAGTGTGGCTTGGTGGCCAACTTTGTAAGGAACAAAACTAGTTAATTTCACAATTATTAAGCCCACTGTGCTCTTTTAAACTTTTAGTAATGTATATAATTAACTACTGTTTTACTGGTGAAAATTTATAGAGAATTCCATGGACAGGCATATGTTTTTCTTTTCTTCTGACCTGTATTGTGAACTGTGAACTCTGGGGCCATGAATGCATAAATTGGTGTTTTCTATACAACACCCAATACCTTTAATTTGCCAGAAGTGGACACAACTCAGGGATGTGTCTGAGCACAATTCGGAGTGCCACAGCAGAGGGTAATTGATTTTTATTAAGTTTGCTATCATTTGAAAAATATACTTTGCCCTTTTTCAGTGGTTGTAGGCTGATGGGGATGAGGAATGATGGATTTTGAATATTCAAAATAAAAAAAGAAAAGTCTGAAAAAAATAAAGGAATTTAACTATACAGTTATGCTGTACTTGTTCTAGATACTAAACTTAAACTTAAAATCTTGCTCTTCTTCATCTTGTTGGTTGTCATAAAAAATTAAAGGTTTGATAAATCCAAGCAAGACTTAAATGTCCAGAAAACAGTTAACAGTAACACAGATTTCTGTATTTCAACATTACCTTGATTTGTCCAAAGTTCTGAAATTTGTTTGCACTGGTAAGGTTCACAGATGTGGATACCAGCCTTTGGGATTTGGTTGGATAACTCATTACATTAATTTCGACCATTAAATCATTTCCACCAGTGCAGTCTTGACACTCCACAAAGATGTTTTCTGTTGTTCCTACCCGCAACAAGTTGGGGGCAGACATCACTTTCCTGTGGAGCAGTTTTGAGACAGAAATATAAAAAACACAGACTCTAAGAGGAAGAACTACAGTGTTGTTTACCTCTAACAAATATACTTTTATTTGTTTTTTCCCAGTGCCTGATGGGAAGTTTTTTTGTCTACACAGTTTATTGGAGTTTCTTCAGCTTTAACCTGGACTTCACACATAATGAGTGATCCATTGATTATCTTGCTCAAGATCCAACATTAAATCAATACAATATTTCATCATTGTTCCCCACATCGTTTACTGTGGTTGGGGGAAAATAATCAAGTCAAATAAAAAAAAAGATTTAGGAGAAGTTATTTGCTACAGTATAGTGATTTATGCAACAGAAATTGCTTAAAGAACTTTTCACTGTGGGAGTAACAAATTAAATGCAGTTTAAGGTTTTGAAAGTCTTTGATCTTCACTCCTTATCATGAACTTGTCAGTTAACAGGAAAAGTGTTTTGCTTTTAGTTTTCCCCAACTGCTTTAGTACATTTTCTGAAGTACTGACAAAACATGAGAGACAAAAACTGCATACCGTGCAAGATGTGAGATAGCTTTTGATTTGAGGTGTAAAACTCTACCACAACATTAAAACAGTATCTTAAGATAAAATAAATACATTAATTTGTTCTTCATTACCAAAATGAAATGTCCCTTTGTAATTACAGACAAAGTTAATTATATAACACTCTGGCATTATGTCATCGTGTTTCTATTATAGTGAGACATGCAGACCCTACATTTGGTATTGTGTTATGCAAATAAATATTACAGAAGATATTAATAGTATCACCAGTGATGTAAAGTGCAAAAAAAAAAAAAAAAAGAAAAGGAAAAAAAAAAAAAAAGAACCCAAAAAAAAAAAAAAACA
>VUQH01030701.1:4041-18956 GCA_015106775.1 Etroplus canarensis | reverse complement strand
CCGTGGACTATGATGTTCACAGACGACATAGTGATCTGTAGTGAGAGTAGGGAGGAGGTGGAAGAGAGTCTGGAGAGGTGGAGGTATGCACTGGAGAGAAGAGGAATGAAAGTCAGTAGAAACAAGACAGAGTATATGTATGTGAATGACAGGGAGGCAGATGGAAGTAGAGGTGGTGAAGATGGATGAGTTTAAATACCTGGGATCAACCATCCAAAGCAATGGACAGAGCACAAGAGAGGTGAAGAAGAGAGTGCAAACGGGGTAGAGTGGGTGGAGATGAGTGTCAGGGGTGCTTTGTGACAGATGGACAGCAGCAAGAGTGAAAGTGAAGGTTTACAAGACGGCAGTGAGACCTGCTATGATGTCTGGTTTGGAGACAGTGGCACTGACAAGAAGACAGCAGGCAGAGGTGGAGGTGGTAAAATTGAAGATGTTGAGATTTTCCCTGGGAGTGACCAGGATGGACAAGATTAGAAATGAGTACATCAGAGGGACAGCTCAGGTTGAGATGTTTGGAGACAAAGTCAGAGAGGCAAGGCTGAGATGGTTTGGACAAGTTCAGAGGAGGGATAGTGGAGATATTGGAGAAAGGATGTTAAAGACAGAGCTGCCAGGCAGAAGGAGATGAGGAAGACCACAGAGAAGATTCATGGATGTAGCGAAGGAGGACATGCAGAGGGTTGGTGTGAGGGAGGAGGATGCAAGGGATAGGGTGAGATGGAGGCAGACGATCCGCTGTAGCTACTCCTAACAGGAGCAGCCGAAATAAGAAGAAGAAGAAGAAGATCTGGCCTGAGAATACCTTGGAATCCCAAGGGAGGAACTGGAAAGGGTTGCTGAGTAGAAGGAAGTCTGTATCCTGCTGAGCCTGGTACCACTGTGACCGAACTTCAGATAAGCAAAAGACAACTGATGAAATTATACTCTAAACTTAAAACCATTATGATCAACACCTATCAAGATTTAACTAATCAAAAATGAGCACACATATATCAGCAACAGCTTTTATTACCCCATACTTTGCACAATACAAACAAATGCACATCTAATGGAATATAGGATAGATGTGTCATACTCTACAAGAGCATTACTTCATGAACATCATGTATATATTATTTTTTCCTCTTACACTCCATCACCCACAGCAATACGAAAAGTACACGGATAAAGATTTCACAAAAAAATATTCTGTGCCCTTTGGTCGGGGAAGTAGGGAAATCACTCTATATCACTATTTATGTCATTAAATAGGCAAGAGCAGAAAAATAAATGCATCAGATTTTCACACAATATCAGATCACTGGAAATATTATGAGTGAAATCTTTTTAAATGCATAGGTAACAATTTAGTCACCTCAAAGGGTCAAAAAACATTATTTCTGTGGCTTGGATTAGCTTGAAACTGTAGCTGTAACTAAATTTTAACTACAAAAGGAGGCTGCTAAGATTAAGACTAATCAGCAAAATAGCAGTAATCAATTATCTAATGGCTGATTGCTAAAACTTATATCCTGTAACCATCTGATAATTACACAGCAAAGCTTCAGGCAGACAGTATACAGCTGTCAAATTCAGCACACAGACAAGGCCTCTTCAAACAAGGGCGTTAGTAATTGCATAGAGCACTGAGGGACATCTGTTAGCTACTGTAAGTGAACTCCAAATTGAGACACAGAAAAAACACAGCTATCACTACTTCATTTGCAAGTGTACAGTTGTGTGTGCTTCCAGCCACCCCTGTTCTGCTCTTTACTAAAGCCAAAAACTAGTGAAAATGCCAGATAAAGTATGAATAAACAGTTCCTCGTGGAAGAGCCTTTTTCTGTCTCTCTTGTTTTACAGTAGAGGAACTGATGATTTCTTGTCCAAACCATGGTCATAAATTTTGGTCCCATCTTACCCTGTTGGACATCTGTTAAACCAGCTGTCCCCAGTGGAACTCACTCGTTTGGCTCATATCTGAAACGGAAAACAAAAATTAATCTGAACTTAGATAAATGTCAACAAATCACTCAGTGGTTTTACTAGTCTTTATTTTTCCAGACGCACTGCTTATAAATGCATCATATTGTTTCCAAGGGTCTTTGATATCTTTATATCCCCAAAAATCAGGAATACGATGGAATCATCAGCACCTCTGTCACAAATCCTTAATGTCATCACAACAGCATAGAAACTGTTTGATGCAGGATTTTGAATTTTGGCACAGTGACAGAACTCCAAGAGATCTGGAACTTATTAGATTTGAAACCAATTTAAAAATACATATTTGCCGTTTGGTGATGTTATCTGTAATCATTTTTAACCGTATCTCTGTCACTCATCATTTATCCATTCATCTATCCATGCAGCTTCATCCAAACTGCACAAAACAAAAAACCAAATTGATCATGGAATCATTCATGTTCATGGTGACAGCACATTGTGTCTGCCACCACTGTAATCGGTAAAAAATAATGCACATTTTCAGCCACATGCCTGTGACTATTTGTCTGATCTACATGAAACAAAAAAATTGATTGGTGGATTATATACTTTCATTGGTACACAATGCCACCACAGGATTTTGAATTTTGGCACAGTGATAGACCTCCATGAGAAGTGAAACTGACTAGATTTTCAGCCATTTTGAAAATACAAATTGTCCACCAGGCCACCAGACTAACTGACCAAATTGACCGTGGCATCTAGCCTCACATCACATTAAGTAATTAACTGGGGTCGGGTCAAGTCAGCATTCATGAAGAAATTGGGGCTTTTTGGGGTTATGCCTCTAGTGCTTGCATTAAACCCACAAGGAGCTAGTCATGTGGATTTTAATCATTTTGCAATCATCGATGCACATTCACCTCTGCAATCGTTTTCTAATTTCTTTGATCTGTTCATTCTTCTTTGTTAGAATCTCCTTCATGTTGCGGTAGGCTGCAGTTTGTTGGAACTTTTTCTCCAGCTCCTGCACACAACACACAAACATCCAGGCAAAGAACAAAAACAAAAAAAATAGCTCAATGCACATAACCAATTGTTTCAAACTCTGATAGCCTTCTGTCTTGCCCAGGCCTGCTGTATATTTTCCTCTGTTTGTCTGTCTGTGCTGTCTTGCAGGTTCCTGTTAGGTGGCGTTAATCACTGCAACCGGGAGCACCTAGCCAGACTCCATGATGCATTTACGAGCTGCCGTCTCAGCCTTTGCTCTCTATCTCTTTCTCTTTCTCCATCCACCCAGCACCATGCTATTCTGTTGGCTTCGGCTGGTTAGTTTAGTTTTAATACTACACAACACTATATACCTAACATTCAAACATTCATCCAACTGCTGATACACTGATAACACCAAAACACATCATAACGTTAATTATGTTTTTAGCTAATTTGGCTGAAGGACCGATGAGCTGATGCCATGACAAGGTGTCTGTCTGGCCATCCATCCACATTTCATAAGAATTCCTACTCCTCTTGCAATATTGGTTAGAATTTAGTCAAACTTCCATACAATGATCACCTTATGGGCCTTCACCCAAATAGTGATCGAGGTCATATTTGTCATTTTATAGGGTCATTTCTATTTTCACCAGAATAGCTACTCCTAAAAGCATTGGTGTGGATTTAATGTTGAGTTTGCACCTGTCTGTTATCTATTCATAGATGCTGTCATTTGGTTTATTTGCGTCATACTAATGTCTTAAGCCAGTTTAGGGCTAGTCACAAACAAGGGTTTTGTCCTTGATATGACTGTTTGTGAGCCTTTTTGACTTCTCAGTGGATTTCAATTCTCATTAGTTTGTGAAATACAGCCAACAAATGACAAGAAAACATATCCCTTTCTTTCTATACTTCACACATTACAATAGCCTGTGAATTGTAATGGATCATGAGGCAGATGAGCTATGACTTTACTGATGTTCTAATTGATTAATAAATCAGTAAATTCTGGTCAAAGTTGGGTCTCATGGGTCATGACAAATTTGGGGGCTTGTTCTGTCCTTTTATGCAATTGGTAAGTCACTGACTTTGGCTTGTAAATGGGCATGTAGAAACCTGTTTAAATTTATGTCATTGAGTTTACTAGAAAGGAGCATTTTTTCAAGGGTGTAAATTAAATGCTTTGATTTTTTATGTTAATTGCTAGTGGAGACATGTAGAGAAGTTTGGTTTGCTAAGTTATTCATTGATTGTCTTCATGATTTCAGCAATGGTGCGGGGTGGATAGAGAGAGGGCAAAGGCTGAGACAGCCAACTCTTAAATACTCCAGGGAGTCTGGCCAGGTGGTATCAGTCGCACTGATCAACTCCACCCACCAAGAACCTGCAAGGGAACGTGCAGACAAGTGGGAGAATCATCAAGTGTGCCAAGTCAAGACAGAGGGCTGTCACAATGTCTTAATAATAAATGGGAAGGTAAAACATCTAACATTTGGTGAGTGTTAGAGAAAGCAGTAAAAAAAAAAAAAAACAGGATACGTTTCAAAACCATCAAACTAATGTGCATGTGAACAATCTCAAGCATACCAGCTTGTAGCTGATGTTAAGAACATTCAACTGAATGACCTTTGCTCAGATACTGAAGACAGAAAGTAAACATGGAGTCACTGGTAAAAGGGGAACAGGCTGATGAGTGCTTTAAGTTTTACTAACTAAGAGAACTAAGAGTCCTCGAAATCATTACAGTGAATAAAGGACAAAACACAATCTTAAAACAGTTCAAACGTGGTTTGTTTTTGTTACTGCAAGCACATGTACACGCTCGCTTTACTCTATGTTCTGAAAGACACTAAGCAACAGCTTCTCGGTTACTGTACTCAATTTATCACATGTGGCTGCAAACAGTGACACCCTCATTGTCTCAGCAGCTCAATAATAACAAGGAAGAACAGCAACAACATTTGACATTTGGTGGGTGTTAGCTTCGTATGTTTGCTGGCTTCAGTTCCCAGAAGAGACCACAGTGACTTACCTTCTCTGCCAAAGCCAGTTGCTCTTGCACTCGCAGAAGCTCATGTTTGGAAGAGATCAGGTTCTCCTGCAAATCCTTCTGGGATGCTGCATTGGCGCTGAGAGATCTTTCATAGTCCTCCTTCAGAGCTGCCACTGTGTCCTCTAGACTGCTAATCTCCTTGGATTGAGCAGCCACCTTAAAGGGAAGCGCAACATAGTTAACTGTCTATTGTAATGAATGGTGTTCATTGCTATAACATCTACATACCGTTAAATCTATCTCTTACAATCATAAAAAACACTTCATCGCATGGATACATACCATTTAGGTCCAAGATAGCAGATTAAAAAAAATGGAAGAAAATATTCATATGAAAATGAAAAATTCTAATGTTAAATAAACAAGACAGGTGAAATGGAAAAAAAAGTTAGAAAATGATGACTAATGAATGCCAGCCAAACTTGGAACCGTACCTGCTGTTCACCTTGCACCCTCTTAAGGTCTTTCAGAGCTCTCTCTGCCTTGGTTTTCTCATCTAGTGCACTCATGGCCTAAACAAATAAACCAGGAAAAGAATCAACCACACATCTATTCTTACTAATTTAGAGAAAAGCTGCTGTCTGCAGTTTCATACCTGAGATTCTAAAGTCCGGAGCCTTGTTTTCAGCTTGTCATTTTCCTCCTGTAGTCTGGCTATCTCCTAAAGAAGTAGTAGTAGATGTATCTTACTATATGAACATGATAGAAACAGTCCAACAATGCAGTAAATATGTGTATGTAATCCATGAAGTATGATGTACACTACACGGAGAAATGTATTGGGCCACCTACACATTACACCTACAGGAGCCTTTATAACTTATATGGAGTTGGTCCACCCTTTGTAACTATGACAGCTTCCACTCTTCCAGGAAGGCTTGCTACAAAATTTTAGAGTGTGTCTGTGGAAATTTTTGCCCATTCATCCAGATGAGCATTTGCAAGGTTAGACACTGACATTGGACGAGAGGGCCTGGCTCGCAATCTCTCTTCTTGTTCATAGGTGTTCGATGGGGTTGACGTCAGGGCTCTGTATGGGCCAGTCAAGCTCCTCCAAACCAAAGTCAACCAACCATGCCTTCGGACCTTGCTTTGTAATTTTATGCGGTCTGCCACTTTGTGGCTGAGATGCTGTGGTTCCTAAACGCTTCCACTTTGTAATCATTCCATGTACAGTCAATTGTGGAATATCTAGTACGGGAAAAAAATTCATGAACTGATTTATTTCACCAGTGGCATCTTATTACAGAACCGCACTCAAATTCAGTGAGCTCTTTAGCATTAATCCATTCTTTCACAAATGTTTGTAAAAGCAGACTGCATGGCTAGGTGTTTGATTTTATACACCTGTGGCAATGGGACTGAATGAAACACCTGAATTCAGCGATTGAGAAGTTAAGCCCAACACTTTTATCCATATAGTGTATTTTTTCACCTTATTGAGAAGTTCAGACACTCCACTTTCATTCAGAGGTGCCAACTTGGGTTTGCTTGTTTCTTGGTTTATCTGGGAATAAAGTTGAAACTTTTAGATAAGAGCTGAAAGAGAGATCATTTGTGTGTCATAAAACCACATGTCAACCTCAGTGACTACCTTAACTTCAGAACCATCAGGCTACAACTGAAAGGGAAGCCCCCTCCAACCCCCTACATGCAAAACTTCTTAAAATACACAGGACTGCTGCAGGCGCTTCAAGTTACTGAAGCCTGTATGGGTGCAAATACACTACAGACACATAATTAATGATGAATACCCTGACGGTAATGTTTGAAGGCCTTACATGTGACAGAGCTGCATGTGACGCTCACCTTCTCTGTGGTTTTAAAGTCAGTCTTTTCAAATTCAGCCACTTGCTCTAACAGCTCCCTATATGTGTGAGACAAAAACAAAGAATTACACAATAATTTTAATTAATGGATAATGAGGAGATACATCAAATTTAAAAACAACAAATTTAAGAAAAATGCAAAGCTTTGTAAAATATGAAGAATGTAAAGTTATTGCATTCTGTAATTATGCAAACAACACTGAATACAGGAAAACTGTTATGACAATCTGTACTATCACTTCATAGCCACCGTCCTGTTACCACAATGATGATGTTTATGTTTTTCAGCATTACAGCAATCTACTATTCAAATGTTTGGCAAGGAAACTGAACACCCATTTTGTTGTTGGCAGTTTAGCACTTATACCTTAAGATACACGTTTGTGGTGAAGCAGAACAGGTTTCTCAAAAGCTATAATGTGGTTTTAAATAGCAGCTGAAGACACGTAGACTGTGATATGGGGCGTATTCCTGGCTTTAGACACTGTGTAAGTCACGTACAGCTGAGCCCTGCAAAAAAGGCTTTGGAGGTTATTCATCCACCCACTGTTTGCATATTACAGAAGTACTTCTCCAAAACACACACACATCGCTTTACCAAGACCAAAGGTATAAAGTTCAGCAAAGTACCACAGCAGGTAGAGAGTTCATTCAAAAGTGAATATGTACCGTGGAGTGCTGCAGTGATCGAACTGGGGCCCAGTATTAGGTCATGTTAAACACAGCCAGGTGCATGACCTTTTGCTGATGTGTGAGTGAAAGATGGAAAAGCTTTGCTTTCATAACCTTACTCTCAAAAAGAGGAATAGGTTGACGTGTGGTTTTGCCATAAGTATGACCACGAAATTTGCAATTTCAAAACAGATTGTTATGAACTGTACTGCTATAATTTTTTTTTGGGTTATTTTAAATTAGGTTTTTTTCGTGCATATAGGGAATTTTTGGCACCACCCTTAAGAGGTTTTGGACATTTACACATTTTGTTTATCATGTGGTGAGATATAGCATAAAAAATGCAAAGATTTTTGTCAAACCAGTAATGCTTACTGTTCTGCCACCCTACAAAGGCCCATTCTGCACCAAAAATAAAACCCTTTATTTAGCCACTTCTATTGGTCAAATATATAATAAGTTTGAGCCAGAAAGCCCTGATACCTCTTTGCCAAATTATCAAGAGTGCAATGTTCTGACAACAGTTCAGCTGTTACTGGTATCACATGTACCCACATTGCTCTATGTTCGGTCTTGTAATATGAAAAAAACCACGCTCTCTGAAGTACATCTGGCATACTTGTTCAAAACAGCAAAAATTCTCTTTCAGATTTATTTTACATGGACTCGTGAATAAATGGCTTGTGTCACTTACTGCTCATAACTGATGACAGTAAATATTAGCTTTATAACTTTTGATAAATTAAAAGGCAGATTTAATGAAGAATAAGTGTGGAAGAAGTAATTCACCAAACTGAAATTTAAAAAAATTGAGTAAAAATATCAAAATGTCTGCATTTGTTTCTAATGCCAAAAATATCCAGAAATACCCTTGAAGTTATACTGAGAGACAAGTAGATATGCTTTTCTGGGGTTGTGCCTTTCCATTATACTTTTTAATGTTGTTTTAAATGCTCATACTTATCTAAATTCACAGCTCATTTTACCTATACTGCTTTTTGCCTGTGCATGTTGTGGTTTTCAGGCTAACTGAACATCACTGCACAAAAGAAAAGAGCGTAATGGAAAAAAGGGTTAAATTCACAGTGTTTAGGAAGGGTTTGGCAGTGACCTTTTTACCTGGCATGTAACATATAAGAGATCTAAATCTGAAGAGCACAGTAGAGGAAGTGGTCTATGATACACAGAGATGGAACTCATTTCTTATATTGCACTGGTATCCCATGATCACTATCACATGATTTTAAAACATTAACATTTGTAAATGCTGCACCACCCATCTTTTCAGGTCTTTGAAAAAACTTCTAAATTTGGTTTAAAAAAACACACTGCAAATGATGTCTAGAAGATCCTAACCCAACCCTTCTTGGGCTCACCATGTAACATCAATCAAATGTGTTATTAACAACATTTGCGCTCATATCACCAAGAAAAGACTGAGGTTTGATGGTGGCATCTACTAAACTTTGACTTTTCAACCAACCCAACCCTTAAACATCTTTCCACCATCCTAAAAAGATTTTTTTCCACCAAACTGAGGCATAAATGACAGGTTTTTAAAGGTCATATCTAGCCAACCAGATTTAGTCCAGAAAACAATATCCATGAATGTGTGGTACTTGATGGGACATGATGTTTTTTCTCTTTTAGAGGTAACATCCATAACTCATGTGAAAATAAAAAGTATGTGCTAATTAAACAATAATTATTATTGCCTTTTTTTGGATTGGATTTTTTGGATTGTCTACAGGAAAGGATGGAACAGACTCTACTTCTTGAGGAAGCTTAGGTCTTTTAATGTGCTCAGCAAACTGCAAATGTACATTTACTCCCAGTCTGTTGCTGGTGTATTTTTGTTTCCATTTTTTGCAGCCATCTGTTGGAGTAGCAGCATTAGAGTCTGTGACACAATGAAGCTAAACAAGCTGATTAGGAAAGCTACAGTAGCTCTATGCTGAGGACTGCTCTATAGCCCCTATAGTTAGTGATTAAGAGAAAGATGTTGCACAAACTTCTAAAAAAAATGAACACATTACATCCACTGCACAACCTGCTGGTCAAACAGCAGAGTGTTTTCAGGAGAAGACTCCTTCAACTCCACTGAACTCTTACAAACCTGCTGCAATTACAATATACAAGGACCGCCCTCTGTGGAGAAGAGTATCCTCTGAGTGGCAGTGCTGAAAGCACACTCTTGTTTTAATCGCACATTTAGTGACATCTTATGTTCAGTTTTTTGTTGTGTTTATGTACTAACTTATATGTGTATGTTTTTCTTGCTTTTTATTTACCTCATGTCTGTGTTATTGTGCAAGTTGTATGTTTCAGAACCTAGGAGAAAATTTCTGCAGCAGCACAGCAAAAAAAGTAAATTATCTATCTAGCTATAAGGAGGTACTTCCAGCTTCTCTTTTTGTCCCCACAGGGTCGCCACAATAGATGAATCTGCATATGTGATTTGCCACACATTTTACACTGCATGGCCCACCTGATGCAACCCTCCTGTTTATCCAGCCTTGGGACCAGCACTAGGAGTACAGTGGCTTGTGAAGCCCAAAGCTGAGCTCGTGTGTTCTCTCAGTTGCAAACCAGGGACCTTTCACATGTGAGCAAATGTGTAAACCACTACACTATGAAAGGCACTATCTATCCAATTATCTTTGGGACTTTCTGTATAATGCATGAGATCTTTTGTCCACATTTTGCACTCCTCTGAGAAGGAATGCAACTATGTTTTATTCTGTTTAAGCCGTGCCGAATGTTATACAGTACTGTGCAAAAGTCTTGAATCACCTCTCAGCTCTTGTATTTTGCTAGGAAAATGAGAAATAGGTGCAGTGATTTATTTAAACACATGCAAACATAAATACAAAAACAGTACAAATGGCAAAAACAGAGTTTTAGTAAGGATGAAACTCAATATTTGGTATGACCACAATTAACAATGAAGCTATTGCCAGTCAGAAGCTTTCCAGATGGTACTGCATGGTGGATCAAAACCTGAAAGTAATTTTTTACATTCATAATTGACAAGATCCCCAGCAGCACTGGCTGAAATGCAGCCCCAAAACCATGACACAGCCTAAACTGTCTTTTACAGATGGCTGTAGACACTTATTGTTTTACTTCTTTCCTGACTGCCCCCCATAGATATTAACAAGGTTTTGAACCAAAGCTTTCAAATTTGGATTTATCACTGCATAAGACCTGTGTCCACTGATTTTCAGTCCAGTTCTTGTGTGATTTGGAATACCTCAGCCTTTTCTCTCCATTTCCCTTCCCTAAGAATGAATTCTTGACAGCCACCCTTCCACTGTCACCACTTCTGATGAGGCTTTGGTGAACAGTAGATGGATCAACCGAAGGGCCAGATGCATTTCTCAGTTCCTGTGTCAGGTCTTTGCTAGATTTTTTGTTTGTACTTCTTAAGGACCTTCAGATACTGTTCATCTGCTGTGGATAGGTTTTTTAGGCCTTCCACTTCTTCTTTTGTCGAGTTTCCTAAAAAATTTTAAGACACACTGCACACAATAAGGTATTGCCAAGTATTCAGCTAATAGTTCTTTGGGTATCACCAGCCACCCCCAAGCATTGCCGAGGTGCCCCTGAGAAAGGCACCGAACCCCCTACATTGCTCCCTGGTGCCTGTAAGGGGCAGCCTTGCTAACCAACCTCCTTCACTGCATGCCGCATGTAAAAAGTGTGTGTGTGTGTGTGTGCATTCTATCGGTAGGAGTGTCAGTGGTTTGAATTTCCCCAACCCAGATAAAGTTGTTTGTTTAGTTTTGTTGGTGCAAAACTGCTATTTATATCTTTGCCATTTTTGTAAATTTTGTAAAGTGCCTAAAAATACAATTTAAAATTGGTTCTTTGCTAAGTTGTCTGCTATGTGTAGACTCAACACTGGTTCATCCCTTATGTTTGGTGCCTTTTTCATGCTTGAATATGAAAATGAAAATGGTCATGTATAAAGACTGGACTGAAAATGAGTGGAAAAAGCAGAAAATGTCCAGTGTAAAACCTTCAGAAAGCCTGGAGTACTACTGCTCAAGACCCCTTTCAGCAACAACAAAGTCTGGCTCCTTGGAAGCAAAATACAAAGAAATGAGCAGTAGTTCAAGAGTTTAGCACAGTACTGTAAGTTATTAACATTTTTATAGAGCACCTGTTTTCCAGCTCTGAGATATCACTCTGCAGTCGCAGGTAAAACTTTTCAGCCTGGGAGAAGAGCTGCCTGAGCAGCAGCACATTGGTGTGGGCTGTGTTGATGAGCTCCATTTCCACTTCCCCACGCACCACCGCCTGCAGCCCATCCAGCATCTCCCTCACCTCGTCCACTGTGAAGGTTTCCTCCACCAGCCTTCAGAGACACAGGCATAAAGTGTAAATGTTACAGCTCCATCTGAACTGAAAAGCATCTTCTGAGCTGAAAGAGAGTGAAATAAAGTTCCCACAAGACCAGTCACCTGCTCTCTTTGAGCTCCTCGAAGCATGAGTCGATAGTTTTGAGCCTCAGGACCCTCTTTGAACGTGCAAATCGCATGTAATTGACGACTTCATTTTGATGGTGCTCATTAAACCCAAATTCAGCCTACATGCAGACAAGAGGAAGGAGATTTTAAGAAAACATACCCAAAATAAAAGCTGGACATAGACCCAGAGGAAGGATGTAATAGCATTCAGAATTAGCTGCTCAGCTAACTTGAAGGGGATTTTCTCCTCCTAATATGCAGCAGGGCCTTTTCACATGGGCTTGCACATCCAAGCGTGCTATATGTAGGGCTATATGTGGCTAACGATAACTGTCTGCTCGTCCTTTAAGAACAGAGCTGGATGTTAAGCATGCGAAACTTCTGAAAGCGAACAGGTGGCCTATATAGCAAATCATACCAGCTACTTACCATGATGGCTGTGCAGCTACCGTTAACGTAACTAAATTAGCTAGAAGACTGGGCTGTTTCAAAAGAAGAAAAAAAGGGTGTTTCTGCCTCTAATTTTGAGCACTCATTGGACAGACTGGAAGCCAGCGATAATATACTGAAGCTAACGGTTGTAGAATATCCACTAGAATTATAATGAACTCAGCAGAGAGGCTAAACAAAGGTTATATCACAGCTATAAGACTATCAAGCAGATCTGCTAGCCTCCTAGCAGCTAGTGTTTGCCTTGAGCGTCATTGCCTTGGTTACTAGAGGTGCGTTCACAGGCGCTACGTAAAGCTTGGAAACAGAAACTACAGACTCAAAACTGAAATGCAAGAAACGTTAAATTAACTAAATTTTCATCCGAGCTAAATTTTAAATACAGAACTGTTCGTATTTCATGTGTCGTCTGCATTTTTCTGCATCTGCTGTAAGTTTTGGGATCGTTATGTCGTCTTTTTGTTGTTGAATGTTATCTGTTTTTACACACGGTAATCCATCTATTAATGCATCGTAAGTAGACGGTAATAATCCAGTCAGTCGATTGTGTGCTTTGTAAATCAGCATGCTTCTCTTTACATCAAACGAAAATCACCAATTGTTCTTAACTTTTATTTTAGAAATTAGGTTTAATTTACACAATTTATTAAAAGACCATAAATGATGTATAGACTTGTCTAGAAATGCCAGACCGTCTTGTCATTTTTTAAAGTGGTCTTAAACCATAGTTCTCCAGGCTTTCTGAAGGTCTTTTAAAGTTTTGTCTTTGGACATTGCATTTGGAAATTGCATCTTCAGGTAGTTTGTCAGAAACACATTTGTTTCCTTCTCTTTAGATGAATTTACAAAAATGTCAAAGAAAAAACAGTTTGAGGGTCATAAAATAGAATTTTTGCACCAACAAGGTGATTCCCGAAGAGCTGTTAGTTGAAAACTTGACATGTCTCTGTGTACTGTGCAGTGTGACCTTAAATTATGTATTTAAGGAAACTGGACAAGTAGAGGACAAAAGAAGAAGGTAGGCGTTAAAAAAAACTTTCCACAGCAGATGAACAGTATCTGAAAGTCAAATTCAAAAAGTCAAAGTCAAAAAGACCTGACAGAAGAACTGAGAAATGCATCTGGCCCTTCAGTTGATCCATTTACTGTTCACCAAAGCCTCATCAGAAGTGGTCTCAGTGGAAGGGTGGCTGTCAAGAATTCATTCGTAAGGAAAGGAAATGAGAAGAAAAGGTAAAGGTATGCCAAATTACACAAGAACTGGACTGAAAATCAGTGGAAACAGGTCTTAATGCAGTAATAAATTCAAATTGTCAATATGTATGGAGGCGGTCAGGAGAGAGGTGAACAGTGAGTGTCTACAGCCATGTGTAAAAGACAGTGTAGGCTTTGTCATAGTTTGGGGCAGCATTCCAGCCAGTGCTGTTGGGGATATTGTCAAAATTGATGTAATTATGAATGCAGAAAAATCCCGTCAGATTTTGATCCACCATGCCACACAATCTGGAAAGCTTCTGACTGGCTTCATTTTTCAGCAATGACAATGATCCCAAATACAATGCCAATGCAGTTAAAGCTTACCAATGTTCCACTGTGTATATTGGTACACAGTGGAACATTGTGTACCAATATACACAATGTTCCACTGTGTATATTGTGTATATACAGGATCCCTCAACATCCTTCAGTGATGTTGAGGGATCCTCTTGACAAACATTGGGGGGAAAAGGCAGCCAACATCCAAAGAAGAGCTTTGGAGCCTCCTTAAGAAAACCTGGAGAACTTCACCTGAAGACTAAAGAAATTTTTCTAAAAGAGTTCAGGCTCTGTTGAAGAACAAAGGTGGTCATAAAAAATATTGACTTCTGAGCTCATTTGAAACAAAGAAATTCTTTTTTTTTCATCTTTCATACTATATTTACATTTATAGCATGTTTCAGTGAATAGTTGCACCTAGTTCCCATTTTCCTAAGAAAATATAAAGAAATGAGGGGTGGTTTGAGACTTTTGCACAGACTATTTGTGCTTACTTGAGTGGTTACCCCCCACAGGCTCATTTTGAGCCAGGAAAAATACAGTTTTGCAAATCCATTTGAACCTTACTCACTTACTGTTTATTTGTTCTCTTCTCTCTTCCTGAACCTAATAAAAAGCAACAACATTTATTCTATGCATTTCATCAAGAATATAACTTACAGTCATGAACACTGAAAAGTGATTCTGAAGATGTACTGTGCTTTCACCTTCAGTGTATAATACACAGCAGTAGGTGGCAGCATTTGACTGAAAAAGCATAAGAGGGTACAGCCCTCTGCACTATTTGAGACACACAGGGAGCCTGTCCAACCTGACCCTGCCACAGACTGCTAACTGTAAAGTAAAACTCACAGCTGCGCCTACTGTATAATTTTTGAAAGCGTGTGAAAGTGTGTGCTATAAATGCCAGATGTACCTCCAGCACAGATTGCCATGGTTTTTTTTTTTTTTTTGTTTTTTTTTTTTTTTTCCAAAAAA
>VUQH01030699.1:0-14150 GCA_015106775.1 Etroplus canarensis | reverse complement strand
AGAGAGAAATGAGAGAGGTTTGAGAGCTCAATGGGCAAACACAGTGTCCTGATGTGCTAGGGCACGCTGTTTCTCTGGCAAGTTTTTGCCGTACCACAGGATTCTTTAAGTTTTGAGTTGAAGTTGTGGCTGCTCCTCTTTGCACATGTTTTAGGCTCCACATGCTCTTCTTGACCTCTTTTATCATCTCTAAAGGTAATGTATGCATGTGGGTTGGGATTAAAATTTTGGTATTGACTATAAACTTTGGGTTTGCTGTTGGTTTTTTGTCTTTTTACCTCAAAAGTGTCAGTATAGTGACTAACTGTTTATTTAGGCAGAGTTCTCTTAGATGGCTCCATTTTTAATTTGGGTTGTTTATAACATCTCATTGATATTTTTCTCACAGCTTATATTCTTTCAGTCTATCGTTGCTGAAATCTTGATATTATCTTACTGTCCCTTTCTTTATTAAAATGACTTAGTGAAACGGTGAGCGATAAAGCAAATAATTTCCTCTTGTGACCTGTGAATTTATACCACTGTATCGATGTTGATTTTAAAGTAATTAAAAATGAATTATGTATGTTGTTTCTGCATGTATTTTTTGTGTGCGCCCACATGGAGTTCAAAAATAATATTTCACCTAGACCTTTACTATTGTTTTTCTCGACGCTGTTTTGTGTGTTACAGCCGATAAAGTGCGCCTTCTCAGTGACTAAAAGTGTAGCTGAGGTGATTCTTTTCAGTTACACATTTTTCCATCTGATACACTTTTATTGTTATTCTCGCGTCCTTAATGTTACTGCAGGTCCAGAAGAAATGATCGGATCCCCATCAAGTTTTTAAAAGCATCTAGGAGCGCACAGTACTTCTGTCAGACTGCAAGGAGTCAGATGGAAGTTGTTGTGATGAAGCTGGGTGGTTTTCGCTGGAAATTAAAAGGGCGGTTTGTAAGGAAGAAAGAAAGTGAAGTGGGTGAAATGGAAGGTTTTCCATTTTCTTTTATGCTAGAGTCTACATAGTTGAAAGCTTCTTTGGCTGTGTGGTAGTCAGATGTTGGTGAGGAATGAATGTCGTGCCATGTACAACTGCTGGACACTCGTTCTTCATTAAGATAATGGCATTCCACGTAAATTAAGTCTTCCCACATTTTTTTAGTTCCTTACTAATTGAACTAACAATATAAACAATCTAATCCACTTTAAAGTGGATGTCATAGTTTGATCCACGGCTCATGTGAAAGTATCTTGGGTTTTATGTAGAAAATTGAATGGCTGTGGTTGGGGGATTTGTTGTCAGTGTAAAAAAATGTATTTTTACTCACATAAAGTAACTTCGTGTTTTATGGTGCATCTGTAGAAAAATGTCCTGTCTGAGTTTCATTCATATATTTGGCTTTTATTTGTTTCCTGTTTGAATTCGGTTTAACATATCAAGTAATTTTGAATTTAGCATTTATATTAAGAAATAGAGCAGAAAAAAATTCAATTTTCATACTGCCTACCTCTTAGTATTAAGTGTAACTTTTTTCTGTCAAGCCGTAGCCCAAATTTCCACTGCTTTAACAACCAAAGAACAATCTGTTGAGCATCGAGTATCTGACTGACGCTGAGTCTTTTCTCCAGTGAAAACTGGAGAACATCTTTTTTCGAGCATGTCCACAGATGAAATTTTGTTTTCTTTTCTTTTGTGTTTTTTTGTTTTTTTTGCTTTCAGATACACTCCTGGCACTGGTATTTAACTTCCCTGATTTCTTACCAGTTTACTTTGGTCAGATAAGCATCAAAACACGTTATGCAACTGATAGCATAAAATGAGAAACATGAGTCAAAGGCTGCAGTAAGTGAATCGACATGTCACGGCAGAATCCCCTTAATTTGTTCTGTTCTCCAGATTTATCTTCTTATTCATTAACATGTAAGACAAGACGCAATCCTGTTTTCACTGTCACAATGTAATTCAGAAAGCACAAACTGCCCTGAAGGCTTATATCATTTATTTAAGTTTACTGAAAAGTAATTAAAAAAGGATCAACTCTTATCCTATGATTTATCTGTGTGCTTCCTCTCTGTGTGTTGCAGTTTGCACCATCACGGTGGGCCTCAGAGGACAAGCTGTTTGTGGAGAAGATCCAAGATTCTTGTAACTTTTCTGCTAGCCACATCCTGTTCAAACACATCTTTCCTCTTGTGTACCCTCCTCTGTCTGTCCTGCAGCCCGCTCTTATTCCCTCTTGCTCAACAGACCCTTACACATTTTTTGTCCTCTCCCACATACACACCTCCCCTCATCTTGGCCCCTTTCTCTTCTTTCAGCTTTGCTATACAGTTTCCCATCTCCTTTACCTGCCCGAGAAGGACAATCTTCCCCAGCCTTGTCCTGATCTCTCACTGCACCCCTCTTCTAAAGCTTCTCCTCCCCTAATGGGCACCATATCAGACAGCAGCACCACATTCCCTTCATTGTCAGTGAGAATCTCTCTTCACCCCTAACCACCTTGTCAACACGAACATCAACACAACCCAATGGAGACAAAAGATATGATGATGACGAGCATGCTGACAATGGACAAAGGGGAGAACGAAGGAGAAAGTGACAAAGAAAGACAGGATATGGGGGGAGAAGAGGATGAGACACAGCGGGAAAATGGTAGACTGATGCTTGCTGATGGTCTTGCAGACAGAGGACCCAAGAGCATGACCTCTGGTTCTGGCCAGCAGGTGTCCAATGGCTTCACAACATCCACCCCTCAGAGCCCCAGGGAGGGACCAGGGACTGCAGCGTGTGCTGCAGGTACAGGCTCTGGGCCTGGAGCTGGTACTGGGTCTTCAGCACCTCTGGGTGGCCTAAGGACTCTGGTGGTCCAACAAACAAGCTTGGACAGACCCAGAGAAACCTGGAGCAAGAAGATGGACTTCCTGCTGTCTGTGATCGGCTATGCTGTGGACCTGGGAAATGTCTGGCGCTTCCCATACATCTGCTACCAAAATGGAGGAGGTGAGGATGCAAAATATGTTTGGAAGACAGAAACGTATGAAGGGGGGGCCGGTAAAATAAAAGGAGATGAGATGAGTGAGACGTGAGATCCCCGGCTAAAGCAAACAGGATCTCACAGATTAGAAAAGAAAAGGCGCTTTCATAGTGACTGCGGTGATTACTGTAATTCATATTATATGCTGTCTGTAGCAGCTGAAGTCAGCTGAAAATGTTTCTGTTTTTAAAGATTTGTGGAACATCCTAATTTCTGAGAAAATAAATGCTTTGATATGAATGGTGCAAACTACAAGGAATGCCACAGTTAACAAAGCTGTTTATGGACAGTGCTTTGAATGTAGCTCATTGCTTGTGCAGACTGAGGTACAAAAAGGTATGTCTTCAAAAAGTCCATGTAGTCTGCCCTGCTTTTTCACTCTCCAATCCTCACCTAACGGCAAACACAGCTTCTCTTTTTATTGAATTTGCAATAATAAAATCTTTGCAATTTCCTGTTTTCTGTGAGTGTGTCTCACAGAGCGAGGTAAAGATGAAGACTGGGGACACACTTGATAGAGGCAACAGTTTTAATTGTGTTTTTTTCAGTGTCTTTCTCCTTGCTTAATAACCTGTCTCCCAGGCAGCTGCTCAATCAGCCCTTATCTTTGCTTTCATGTCACAAAGAGGCATAAGCACGTGTGTACACACCATCCTGTCCGCATTCACAAATGCACACATGCACATGAAATAAGTTTATGATCAGATAGAGAGAAGGAGAGAGATGTGTTATCAAACATTGCACATAAGCTGGAAAGTCTAAGATCTGGCTGCCATCCTGATGTTCTTCTGCTCATCTGTGTGAGGCCTTTAATTTTATTACTTTGATACTTTATAACAGCCAACGTCAACATAGTGATACTTTATTGCAGGATTTTCAATGAAATATCTCCACAAAGCATGAAGAATGCAGACTGACTTAAAAATTTGGGAACTTTGCCATGTTTTTGAATGGATTTAATTATATAAATGATTAGCCATTATCCTTTCAGTGATTCTTGCAGAGTGTTCTCTAGTAGTCTTTATTGAATACTAAAAGGAATACTAAAACTATAGATCTTTTGAGTGTAATTGGCTTTTTACTGTTCTTTCATGACTGATTCTTCTTTTCACTTTTCACACGTCCTTCCTTTCTATTACATTCCTCTTGTTGCACACTTATTCTCCTTTTGTTTTTCCCAAATTTCTCCAATGTCTCCATTCAGGTGCCTTTTTGCTGCCCTACCTGTTGATGGCAGTGTTCGGCGGGGTGCCTCTGTTTTACATGGAATTAGCTCTTGGCCAGTTTCATCGCAGTGGCTGCATCTCTATCTGGAAACACATCTGTCCCATCTTCAAAGGTACAAAGGGTGTAGAGAAAGGACAGAACAGAGGGAGAAAGTCCAAAGCAATAGCTCGGACAAAACAAAAGGACACTACTTGAGAGGAGAGAACAGGAAAATTGGCAGTAGGAGAACAAAAAATAGGAAGACAGACCCTTTCAAATCATCAGCGTCTGAGAGACAGCTCATTTAAACTCACTGCCCCCTCCCTTGAAGAGCACCCCAGTTTCCTGTACATCTAGTGAGATGTTTTGACTCTCTGTTATGGAAATTGTCACATTTTCATGGCAAATGCCAGATGCTCAGAAATTTGATAGTATGTAAATTGTTGTTGTTTGGAAATGTCACATACTCAGTGGGAGCTTGAATTAATTTGAAAAAAAATCACTGATGTCTCTGAATGATCTGGACAGTGACTGACTGGTGTCACATATTTGGTGCTTTTTTCTTAGATAAAATGTAGATGCTTTAGTATTTCTTGACTTTTTATTTGTTTGTTTCAACTAATTTAGGAATAGGTTTTGCCATCTGCATCATAGCCCTCTACATAGCCTTCTACTATAACACCATCATGGCTTGGGCCTTGTACTACTTGTTGTCATCGTTCCGACCCACCTTGCCCTGGACCACCTGCACCAACCCCTGGAATACAGCCAACTGTAACCACTACATGTCTTCAGACCACAATGTGTCATGGTCCAACTCCTCTACATCACCTGCCGAGGAGTTCTATACGTAAGTGCATGTAAGTCAGATGTAGAGGCATAGGGGGAGCGCTACGCAGGAGGGAGACATCAAGTGAAACAGGGAGGATGACTTCGATTTCAGGGTTGGTTGTGGTGTTCAAGGGTCCGGACTGATTTCCCACCATCTAAAAGTGTATCTTCGGCTGCTCACTTGTATTTTCCCCATAGGTCACCACAGCAGATTAATCCGCATCTGTAATTTGGCAGAGGTTTTACGCCAGATGCTCTTCTTAACAAGAGGGGCTTGTGTCCCCACCTGGAATCAAACCATTGTAAGGCTAGATTTCCCACCATATCATTTCCCAAAATTCCACTTGCCTCACTGGTTGTGAAGACAGTGCAGGGAGACTTTATGAGTACTACAGAATATGAATCACTGATCGAGATTTGAGGGATTCGAGTGCAAAGGTGACTCAGAAGTAAGAAACTAGTCACACATTATCAAGTGCAAAGCTACGAAACACTTGTGGGATAGCTGACATTAAATGTGTGTGTTGTTATTTTGTGTGGTTAATTATGTATTGAGTAATACATGAAATCCTGCATTAACTTTTTTCAAAAATTGACTTATTTGGAAGTTGCCAGATTCAGTTACAATTGCCCTTTCAGTTAAGGGAGCAGGTGGAGGGTAAGTGAAAGAGGGAGGCTTCTGGATAATTGGATTATGGGAAAATTTAAAATACTGAAGAAAAGTAATATTTGTTATTAACTAGTAATAAAGTACATATACTTAAAGAGTCAGTCAAGATTAGTGTGCTGCTTTTGTCTTGATTAAGCAGAGGTTATTTCAAATAGTGTCTCTATTATTCTTGACTGCTTTGGGTGTCTACAGTCTTATCAAGTGTTCCCTACACTGCGTTCATTTACTCAGACAGATTTAGGGTTTATCGTTAGTTGACATTTCCTAATAAAAGTAACGAATTCCATAACTCAGCCCGGCGCCAGAATTTCCTGTTTTCAGCTTAAATGGCCTTTCTCTTTTCTTATCTGAGCTGTGTGTGCGTAACCTGTGACCACATGTTAACCTTTCTGTTTATTTCTTGCCCCTTTTTCACTATAATTTTTTATTTTTACTTTTGAACTGAAATTGCTATAAAGCTTACCTTTATCTTTTTGCCTGTCATTATTTTCATTATTGTTAATTTCATCTGGTGTATGTTTGTCTAGCATAAAGCCTGTGTTTTTTTTTCTGCTTGAACTTGTTAGTTGCCTTTCCCACCTTCCATGCACTTTCTCCTCTGCACTGGCCCTTATTCTTGCTGTTCCATTCATATCACATTTCCTTCTTTCCTTGCTTTTTCCTTTTCCTCTACTTTCCTTATCATTCCAACTTCCCTTCTCTCCAATCTGTCTTTTCATTGTTCTATATTTTATCACACCTTCTCCAGTACTTCTCCACATACCCTTACCTTCCTGTTTCCTCTCCCCCTCTTTCATTCCCTACACTCTTTCAGCTTTCCTCGATTACTGTGATTCTCCTTATCCCCTGTTCTCTCTTCACAAGTCATCTCCTTATGTTTGTTTCCATGCTTGTCTCATCTTTTTGCATTCCCGTTCACCTCAACTCTGCTTCATCTCTTCAGTCGGCAGGTGTTGCAGATCCATCGCTCCCCAGGTCTGCACGAGCTGGGCTCTGTCAGCTGGCAACTGGCCCTATGTCTTCTCTTCATCTTCACCATAGTCTACTTCAGCATCTGGAAAGGAGTCAAGACGTCTGGAAAGGTAACTGAAGGGGCGCCTGCATGGCTAATGGGGGTGTCAGTTAGAGTGGATGGATGGATTGATGGATGAGACAGAGAGGCAAAGAAAAGAACAGCAGTTCTCCTGTCGTCTCTTTACGCTCATTATCATTCATCATCAAGCAAGGAGAAGCTGGTTAGAAAATCTGTTTTTGGCTCAAACAGTAAGGATCAAAAATAGCAATATCCAAAACTCAATAAAGCAAGATAGAACCATTTTTAATGTAAAGTTCTTGTCCATGTATCCTCTTAAACATATGAAGAATAGTCAGATAAAAACTGAGGAAATGGATCAGTTCCACTAGATTTATATAGCTGATTTTGTTAAAGGGCTGCTTTCACTTTTTGCTTTCACTGCTTTCAATTTTGTTTTTCGCACCATGTTCATCTGGGTCAGATGAAAACAGGTTTTGTTCTTGTCATTGTTGGCTGTTCTTTGCATTGTTTGCAACTGTTGTCTATGTTGCACACGTTGCACTTTATTTATTTATTTTTTTTAACTTAAATTTTAAACTGTGAAAAAAAAACCCTCCTGTCATATGTCTATATGTTTATATTATGTCTATATGTTTACATGTTGCACCAGGTCCTGGAGAAACGCTATCTCATTTCACTATGTTCTGCGTCAGCTAAATGTGGTTTGAAATGACAATAAAACTCTTGAAACTTGAAACTTGAAAACTTGAAACTTCACCTGTGGTGATCCCTGTGATCCCAACTTAAACTGTTTAACCCAAAACATATTGAGCCAGTGAATGATGTTATACACTAGTCAGGCATAGCATTATGACCACTGACAGGTGAAGTGAATAACACTAAATATTTCTTTATCATGGCATCTGTTAGTGGGTGGGATATATTAGGCAACAAGTGAACAGTTTGTCCTCAGAGTTGATGTGTTAGAAGCAGGAAAAATGGGCAATCGTAAGGATTTGAATGAGTTTGAGAAGGGCCAAACTGTGACGGCTAGATGACTGGGTCAGAGCCCCTCCAAAACTGCAGCTCTTGTGGGGTGTTCCTGGTCTGTCCAGAGTCCATGCCTTGACAGGTCAGGACTGTTTTGGCAGCAAAAGGGGAACCAACACGATATTAGGCAGGTGGTCATAATGTTATGCCTGATTGGTGTATAATATCACAGAAAAATGATCATCTGCAGCATTTCATGTAAATATACAAATGGATAATGTCTATTCTGCAGTAACTTAGGGATTTAAATGTAGATCCTTCTTAGAATATTCCTTAGAAACTTTTGTTTTGAGCAGAAGAAACAAGAAATTATTAAAATGAAAGTAAATTGGGTTATTTCCTTTCTGTGTTAGGTAGTTTGGGTGACTGCTACCTTTCCCTATTTTGTCCTACTGATCTTGCTTGTCCGTGGGGCCACCCTGCCAGGGGCCTGGAAGGGTGTTATCTACTATCTCAAACCTGACTGGAAGAAGCTGCTTACCCCTGATGTAAGTCTGTTGGTAGAACATAACAAAATCCCTCTCCGTTTTTCATACTCTACTAACTTAATACAGAGTTTTTTAAACATCCTTGACATACATAACAACTGTCCTGTCCTCTTTCTCTATTCCTCAATGATTTCTAAGCCCATGTGTTTTTTAATCCCTTCATTATTCATCATCACTCATCTTTCACACTCTAAAAGGTGTGGATCGATGCAGCAGCTCAGATCTTCTTCTCTCTGGGCCCAGGGTTTGGCGTGCTCCTTGCCTTTGCAAGCTACAACCCGTTTCACAACAACTGCTACAAGTGAGTTCATAAATCAGTGACAGCTGCCTGCTTAATGTAAAAATGCTACTTAGTGTTTACTACAGTTCAAAAGAAATATTCAATCTTTTGGATCCTTTAATGAAAATATATGTGACAGCATAAACTGTATTGGTGGAACAAACTCCATTACAAGTAAATACTTTGCTGAGACTCCCTAACTTTTTCATATTCCTGCTCAACTTTTTCCCCGATAAGAGATGCGTTGGTCACCAGCTCAGTGAACTGTCTGACCAGCTTTCTGTCTGGCTTTGTCATCTTTACCGTGCTGGGCTACATGGCTGAGATGAGGCATCAGAATGTTGACACTGTGGCAAAGGATGTAGGTAGGGCACCATACTGACACACTGCAAGAAGTTCTTTATCCAAACCAAACTTTTTGGAAATGTAATAATCCCAGATTGGGTACTAATGACTGAACACTAAATGTCTGTTGGTGGAAGTTTGAAAATCATGGCTCAGGTCTCAATCAAAAAAAGAGAATCTCCTTATTGTATTTGTTTTTTTTCTTCAGGTCCCAGCCTGTTGTTCATCATTTATGCCGAAGCCATAGCAAACATGCCTGCTGCCACTTTCTTTGCCATCATCTTCTTCCTAATGATCATCATGTTGGGCCTGGATAGTACGGTTAGTTTGCTGATTACAGTGCTCATTTCAGTGTTTAAGTCAGTCAGTGTTCTATATTTACATGTGCGCCTAGTCTTTTATTTTTAATCTAAAACATTCACTTGTTGCTTAGCTCCAAGTTCTTACGTATTTTGTCAAACCAAAAAACAGAGACTTCAAATTTTCATCTTATAAAGACAAATGCCTTCTCTTTGACTAATATTTGCCTGTTTTACTCACTTCTCTGTTAAGATGGTGGGCATTATTTGTCCTATCTTTTCCATTTTGAATAACACTCAACGAAAACAAAGTGATATGAGTTCCATATTACTGTTGTGTGGTGGTCTTGTCTCCATAAACCTTTGTTTATCTGCTATGAAGCAGCCAGCTGGAGCGACCCGTAAGGCTCTTATCACGTGCTGATAATCACTGTAGGACCTGGAGCGGGGATACTATGCTCCTCGATTTTATGGCTGAGGATATTACTGCAAAATGTGTCAGGGGACTTGAATTAAGGTTGGACTGGTTTAACACTTTGTCCCAGTCTGCAAATGTTGCAAAGATACATGGCTTGGGATTCTTTTTGTCACGCAGCACCCTGAGTCAAAAACTTAACACAGGTGTAAAATTTTCTCATACAGTACTTGTAGATGCCCTAACTTTTAGCTTTTTCTTTTGCACCATCTTCGTCCTCTTCTTATATCCTGATATCATTTTGACTCTAGTTTGCAGGCTTGGAGGGGGTAATCACAGCCATGCTAGATGAGTTCCCTCATATCCTGGTCAAAAGACGAGAATGGTTTGTCTTTGGCCTTGTGTGTGTCTGTTACCTTGGGGCTCTCTCCACACTTACATATGTAAGTATATTTGTAAATACCCACACTACATGAAGGGCACTCTCAAACGTTTACCAAATTTATAAAAAAATGCTCAAAAATCTGACAAGATCAGCTTTAAATTAGCTGCTGTTTTTTACGCAGTGTAATGTGTCACAGTTAGCGATCAGCTGAAATCAGATTAGAGCAGTCTGGGTAATCCATTTATCTCCACCCGTCATTAAGGTAAGGCAGTCACCAACATAGGTTTCTGCTCAATTAAACACTCATCGCCTTAAACTTAAAAAACCCTTTCCCAGAAAACTTGGGATAGTCTCAGAAATGCAATTAAAGCAAAAATCTGTGATATGTTCACCAAAACCTTCATTTACCTGACAAAAGTTCAAAGAAAACATTTTCAGTAGTTTTACTGAGCAATTTTATTGTATTTTGTAAATATCCACAAATTTAGATGGCTGCAACACACTCAACAATCTCTGGGGGAAAGCTATATCATTTCACTGTGTATTTATATGTAGTTGAAATGAAAATAAAGTAATCCAGTCCAATCCAATCCAATCCAAAAGTTGGTATAAAGGAATGTTTACCATTGTGTTACATTACCTTTCCTTTTAATAACACATTTTAATTGTTTTGGAACTGAGGATACCAAGTAGTCTTGCAACTACAAATTTTGTCCATTCTTGCTTGATATATAGCTGCTCAACAGTCTGTGGCTCATTGTCTGGTTCTCCTCTTCTTGATGCACCATACATTTTCAGATAGAGACAGATTTGAACTGGCAGCAGCCCTGTCAAACACATACACTCTGTGTCTATGAAGCCACGCTGTGGTAGCTCATGCAGAATGTGGTCTGGTATTTTCAAGCTGAAGTAAACATGGATGTCCCGGGAAGAGACATCACTTTGATGGCAACATGTGTCTCAACAATGCTAATATACACCTCAGAGTCAATGGTACCTTCACATACCAAATTAAGATTAATGACAGGAACATATCACAGATTTTTGCTTTTATTACAGTTTGGAAAATATCCCAAATTTTCTAAAAATCGGGTTTGTACTACATGAAAACTATGTCATAAGTTGCATTAGCCATTTGCAGAAAACTTTCCAGAAATAACTTGCCTTTTGTACACCTGTGTCTTGTCTCAGGGAGGCGCATTTGTAGTGAAACTGTTTGAAGAGTATGCTACGGGCCCTGCAGTCATCACTGTGGTGCTGCTGGAGGTCATTGCTGTGTCCTGGTTCTATGGTGAGTGATTATGGTGATTGTGAAGATTTGTCACCAGAGATTTCACACACGTGAGATTATGCAACATTTACTCCTGATATTTGACTTTGAAGGATTGTGTGTATGTATGTACTAGGCACCAACCGTTTCTGTAACGACGTCCAGGTCATGCTTGGTTTCTACCCGGGTTGTTTCTGGAGGGTCTGCTGGGTGGTCATCTGCCCCTGCTTTCTGTTGGTCAGTTGTAAATACAACATTTATAAACATACACTAAGTTACGTCAGTTGCTGGAATAATTGAAGAGTAATCCAATGAAGCCTTTTAATCAGATGTCATTTGCTTTTTAGCTTTCATGAGAGACAGTCTTAATTACCATGATATTTAATTCTTGCCATGTCTGATCTCTGATTTGTTCCCATTCACAGTTCATCATCATCAGCTTCCTGGCCTTCCCTCCAGTGGTTAAGCTGTTCAATTACCACTACCCCCCTTGGACCACTGTCCTGGGCTACTGCATCGGGGTGTCATCATTCATCTGTGTGCCTGCTTACATGGTCTACCACTTGCTCAATGCTAAAGGCACATTTAAACAGGTGCAGATTCATTATTATTTTTCTCTCATTTCTTATGTCCTCCTCCTGACTGGTTTTCCTTATTCCTCCCAAACACATCTCCTAATTCTTACGTCTCCATCTATCTCCTCTTCTCTCCTGACCTTTGTTTCGTAACTGATATTTTTCCAACAACAGGGATTGCTTCTGGCCCATTTTTTCCATGCGCTGTCAGGTTCTCCCCTCTCCTGTGAACACATGACTGGAGATCAGGATCAAAGGAGGAAAGAGGAGGCACAGGCCAGAGATTAGCAAGGGAAAAAAAAGCAATGAGAATAGGCATATAAACACACGCACACATCCTACAGTGGATGTGCAGTAGACTGTCACGTTGCTGTAACCGAAAGGTGACCATGTTCTATTCATCTGTGGTGCTATAGCATTAAAGCAAATCAGTCATCAAAATGTATTCAACAAACACATATTAAGTATTTTCAATTTTACATAAGGAGTACAAAACGTCTACATTTCATTATCATCAACACTGTTATTAATATCTTGTCAAACCCTGTGTGACGGTTGACAGAAGGGAGAAGGACTTCAAAGTCAGGCCTCCTGTGGCTGCCATCCAGTATTGACACTGCTGCCAGGGCGCACAATGATACTGACACACATCAGTTAACACGAGTTATGTTTCTGTGTACAATGGAGGTGGCGACCCTGGACATTGGATGTATGCACAGGGCTGTGCGGAGTCAAAACATGTCTGTGTAACAAAACAGGTGGTTGTGTGTTGATCTTTTCCTATGTATTTGAAATTACACTTTAATTGATTAGTTAAAAAAATGAATCTGTCGGCACAAATCATGAGTTTTGGCAAAAAAAAAAAAAATCTGTGGTGGCATCTTCTCACATATGAATGTTTTCTGCCTTTTACCTGCATTTTCTCAGAAAAAATATCTAAATATGTCTTTTTAAATCCTAACAATATTTTGACTCTCTAGATAAATTACTGGCAATGTCATTAATAATGACACCACTATTACTACTAGAAATAGTGTATTTACCACGTGTCTGTGATTTACTCCTTTTTTTCTGTCTTTTTCCTCTGTCTCTGTTTCTCTTTATTTAGCGTCTGTTAAAAAGCATCACTCCAGTGCCCAGTGGTGAAAACCACAGGGACTTCATAGTCACAAACGCAGTCTGACCAAACCCTGACCAAAAGAAGTGCGACTCTAACTACCTGGAGTGCCCTCTTCTGGACATACTGCAAAACTACAGGACTAGGGGGCTACCTTTCACCGTCTTTGCCTCTTTTTGTGTATCTCCTACACTCATTCCACCAAGAGCTAGAAATTCGAATGGAGTTAGATGGAGCCAGGCTGTATTAACTTTGTTTAGCTTGGTTTAGATTGGATCCTTGTGTTTTCTGAGGTCATCTTCTTATTTTGTCCCACATTAAAGGGTCACCAAAGCCATTTAGTGACCAGGTTTTTCTTCAGGTTGTCCAGCTGTAACAATAATTTTATATGAAGTATGATACAATCTGTTTAATGTAGACAAAAAATATGTACTTAAACTGGAGATACTGTACAATGAACTCAGTCAGAGAAGGCCAGATGACTACATTACAGCCCACTCTTGCTGTTTTTGGTTGTATTTTTATTTAATGCTGTTAAGTTATGCATTCTAATATGTAGCAAAATTCAGGTATCTTTTACATCTGTTACTGAAGCCAAATATACAGTATCTGTTCTGTACTTGTTTCTAAAGGCATCTCAGTAGTATAGTTGTTGTTATGTTGTGTTGACTGTCAGCCTGTGTTTATTTGGTGGCATCTTGGAGGAAGGACAGACCTGCAATGGGGTTCCTACACTGTGAAACACTCTGGTAGTAGTATGAATGTGTATGTTTGTGACTATGTGTGGTTATGTAGAAGAAAGACTGTTATAATAACCAGTGGAAACTGAACACTTGTGTTCATTCTGTAACTGCAATAGAACACATGAATTTATTTTATAATGTAGCAGTGCTGTCATTGCATCTTTCATCACACATTGCAGGACACAGCGCTGATAGTCTTTGTTTAATCGCCCTCATGTTCTGCATTTTGCTGTCATACTGCATAACTGTCAGTAATAGAAGCCAAATATGGATCAGAGCTAATAACATTACCAGTATCACAGTCTGAAGGTCAGCGTTACTGCTCTTTACTTTCTACCAAAAATTTGTGTGCCTGTGTGTGTGTGTGTGTGTGTGTGTGTGTGTGTGTGTGTGTGTGTGTGTGTGTGTGTGTGTGTGTGTGTGTGTGTGTGTGGGGTCTGGTGTTTTG
>VUQH01030697.1:0-14906 GCA_015106775.1 Etroplus canarensis | reverse complement strand
GTTTATTTATGGCATAATATCTTAAGGTGGGTTAGAGTCAGTCAAGAAATAGGGTCACGACATAGGTGAAGTATCAGGTCCTTGTGAGTGATAACCTGTCTGGCCAACATGATCAGCATAAATTCCCATTTTTAAAGTGAAAAACTTGAATATCAATTCACAATGCTCCACTGTCGCTAATAGTGCTGTAGTGGCTTGAAATTTGTAATCACTTTGATGTAGTGGTAAATGTGATTAATTTGTCCCTTTAGGACTGTTTGAATTTGCATCAGTTTGTGCAATACAGCCAAAAAATGTCAAGAAAACGTATCACTTTCTTTTGATACTTTGCACACAACAATAACCTGTGAATTGTGATAGATCACGAGCTGGATGAGTTACTGCTATCACTGACATTCTAGTTAGTAATCGCTGACAACAAAAAAGATATGTTGAACTTAAGATAAATAAAGGTCAGCACGGTGGCATCAGCAAACTCTGGTCTCAGTCACCTTAGTCTCAGTCTATATTTTCCCCCAGTCATCCACGCCCCAGTTGCAGTGCCTCTTTGCCCCACCAGTGGAACCAGAAACTCAGTTTGAAGAATTCTGGTTTAGAGAATGAGCCACATTGATTGAGGTTTTGGTACAGTATATAATGGAAAACCAAATAGAAACTATGATTAAAAACATAGCTGCATTCTTGAAATATGATAGCATAGTTACAAAGCAAGTTGTCCACATATAATGGGCCTAATATTTTGAGTCCTCAGGGTTTTGTCCTGTGATTATCAGGGTTTTCGACATGCCCATCATATCCAGCACATGGTCTTCAACCATTTTGCCTCCTAGCTCTGTTGCTTCCCACAGAACCTGCCATCTTAGACTTATTGCAACATTTCCCCATGATCTCTGACGACCAACCAATGTTATATCTCTGCAACCCACAACAGAATAGTCCTTGTTATTTCTGAGGGGTCAGCACAAGTACAAGTCACAAGCTATCTGACGTGAATGTTTAGAAAGGCACTGGAAAAAGCTCAACATTTGTTCACAGAGGGAGGTCACACCCTGGTCCAGCTAAAACCAAGGCCCCTAATATGTTTAGAAGCAATGTCTCTGTTCAAACCTTTCTGTTTACTTTAGAAGTTCTTTTCTCTGCCCAGGTGTGGGAACTCTCAAACTAGATTTCCCACAAGAATGACCCGTGTCTCAACTTGAGCAATCATTCAGGAGGAACACAAACAAAATATGATGTTTAGAAAAAGAAGGTTTCTTTGTTTTTGGAGTTTTATAGAGATAAGGAGATGGGTGCTGCTCACTTATATTTGAGTATTGTACCAAAAAGTAGATAAAATCAGCCACATTACTGATGGAGTCCTCAATACACACATCACAAGCCCACTACTCTTTTCCCTTTTCAATTAAAAATGTGAAGTTCTGTTATTGAGCAGTTTTGGTTAAGCCTAACAGTCTTCATTTCTGATGAGCAAATGTTTGGTTTTGTTGTAATATAGTTTTATAGGCTTTTCACACAGTAATCTGTATGAAGGTGTTAATTAGTGGTTAGTTTATTAGCTGTTTTCTGACAGATTTGTGGATGATTTAGCTAGATTACTTATTAATGACTGATACCTGATACCAATTACCGCACCCACCTGCTCATGGATTAAAGACTTCCTCACCAATCGCTCACAGACTGTCAAACTTGGCCCCCACCTCTCCTCCACCATCATACTCAGCACAGGTGCCCCACAAGGCTGTGTGCTGCGCCTGCTATTGTGCTCACACATGATTGTGTACTGATTCACCCCTCCAACACTATCATTAAATTCACGGATGACACCACTGTGGTTGGACTCATAATGGGGGAAGATGAGTCTGCCCACAGGGACAAGATCCAGTGAATGACAGAGTGGTGTTTGAACAACCGCTCACTGAACACTGCAAAGACCAAAGAGCTGATACTGGACTCCAGGAAGAAGTGAGAAGCTGAACTTGCTCCTATTTACATAAATGGGGAGAGAGTGCTCACTTTCAAATTCCTGGGCACTCTCTTCTCAGATGACCTCTCCTGGACTGCAAACACCATTGCAACATTAAAGAAGGAACATTAGAGATTACTCAGGAAGAACAGTCTGGATCAAAAACTGTTGATAGCTTTCTACCAAGCTGCCATTGAGAGCATCTTAACTTATGGCATCTCAGTGTGGTATGCCGGCTGCTCAGCAGCAGACAGGAAGGCCCTGTGGGGAGTCATCAAGATGGCACAGAAAATCATCAGCTGCCCCCTGCCCTCCCTGGACAAAATTGCCAGTTCCCACTATCTCTGCAGAGCTACAAACATTACTAAGGACTCCACACACCATGCACACCACATGTTTAGACTCTTACTATCAGGCTGATGATACAGGTCTGCAAAAACATGCTCATCCAGACTCAAAAACAGCTTCTTGCCTACAGTCATAAGCACATTGAACTAACACGTGAAATAATTACTAATCCAAGTGCAATATAAATATTTTTGCCTATTTTGCACATAGCAAGATGCAAAATTTTTAAACATATGTGGTTCTTTATTAGTATTTTTATACCTTGGGGAATTGAGTGTTTGACTGAATGTTGGATGCACCAAGGGGAGCAGTGAGCTATTTTGTTGTATGCAGTGCCCACACTGACAGCAAAGATTCTATCCAATTCAATTCTGTTCTATTCTATTCTAAAGCACACTGTAAATGCATTTTTTGAACTGATTATTATTTAACCTTTAACTTTCCTATCATCTCTTGCAGTGCAATGATGACGTCTGTACACGATGATGGTGGAGCTGCCAATCATACCTGAACTGCACATCTTACCTCTTAGGAAGATCTGTGAACAGAAATGCCTTTGAAATTTTATAATGAAGTTTTAAACCACTGCTAATATTCCAGTGCCACAATTGCTTGTGAAATCTTTGACACTTTAACTAGTTTAAAAAAAAAAAAAAAATCACTGTACATGTATGTAAAATGTGTTTGTACATGTGCAGTACAAACAGAACACTCTAATTTTTGTTTTAATAATAGATGGTATATTTGAATTAAACACAGAAAATTACATTTATGTCACAGTGATTGTCTTTTTTTTTACGCCTGCGTTATACAATACATGCATTTCTCTCTATGTGTCCAACAATAATTTCACATTTAAGTAAACATCTAGGAGGTTGGAATTCTTGCTAATCCTAACTTTATACAGGAGGAATTGTTTCATTAATAATTCAAAACTGTTGGGGCTCAACCATTAACACAAATGACCCTTATTGTGTTTTCTACTACTCCACTTTAGCAATCCATCCCACAGTTTGCCGTCTGTTGCTGTATTTAAATCTGACATTGGCTCTTTTTGTATCCAGGTTCTCAATCATCCAGGTGCTGGTAGCCTTAAGTGCTTGAGATAAAGCTATCTAGATTTTTTTAAGGTTCTTGAGGATGTTTCATTTATCATCCAAGAGCCTTCTTCAGTTCTGAAATTGGATGGGAAGTTCGAGGTATTTAACCTCTGGTGGGGTTATCACGTTGGATGTGGACCTGAGAGTTCTTGACCCACCCTGCCATCATCATGGGTTAAAGTACGAGTGGGGTTTAATCAACAGGGAAGGACTGCGTTACAGGTTGGCTTATAATTGGTGTCATGGGCCACCAACTCTGTTCAGTGATGCTCATTCCAAGTGGACATAGATGGACTCCTTCAATTACCCCTTAAATCATCAATCTTCTCTGTCCAAAATGTAAACATTTGTATCTTTAAAAGAGTGCGCCTTCACCTTAAGGTGGGAATACACAGTTGAGTTCTTGTCCTGATGAGGTGGCTCTTCAATGTTGTGCCATGCATCTGTGGAGTTGGTGTTTGATCTCTCCTATGTATAGATCTAAGCTTGCTGGTTTACACATTTGCCTTACTTGTTTAACTTTCCTGGTTTGCTGCTAGGAGACTGCCTGACTGATGTAAAAGAGGAAGAGATGAAAGAGGCAACCCCCCCAATTTAGATTTGCACAAAAACAGGTGTTAGAAATGTCCTTCAAAAAGCTTATTTTTACCTTTATACTGGAGAATTTTCCACTTCTTTACTCAAGTAAAGAAGTTTGAATTATTACTTTGTCTTCTATCAGAGTCTTTATTAACACAAGTGTATGTGCTTGTACACATGTATGGAATGTAATTTTGCCACCTCTGGCTCACATAAATGCAAAGGTTGTGTCAGGAAGGGCATCTGGAGTAAAATTTGTTAAATCACATAAGCAAATTCTTCCAGTGTGGCAACCCCAGGGGGAAAAGGGAGAAGCTGAAAGTACCTTAAGTATAACTTTTCAGACTGTAAATTAAGAAGTTAAACCTGTAGTTCTGACACAGTAAGTGATTATAATAACTGGGGTTTAAAAATAGTTTGCTAGGAGTCACCTCAGTGTCACTAAACTGGACCTTTCAAGTCCATCTTCGTAATATTTTTAATATTTGGAACCTTTTCGTTGCAGCTACTTAACAAGTATCATTACCCAGCTCGGTCTGTGCAAACAGGGCTTTTCTGGCTCCAAAACCCCAGACAGGGATGGCCAAAAGCTAAAGGTGAGAAGGTTCCAAGATGAGAACAGTAGCCCACAAACCAATGGGTGATGTATGTAGTGCTATGCCCATCTTTTACAGCCTATGCTTCTGAACCATACTACCTCTTCGCAACTAAAGAATGGCTTCAACAAAATTAAGTCATGTATTAAAAAAATAATAAGAAGAGACTTGAGATTGCACCAGTTGAGACAGTCACTTTAATGGCAATAATAACATATCTGAGTCACAAAAATAGCAGTGTAGATAATTACATAGCAGCAGGAACATTCATAAAACATCTTTAACATCTGAAATCTTGCAAAGCAATAACATTTCATAAATATTCATTATATAAATAAACTCTAATGGGTATACAGGTCAAACATATTCATACAGAGCAAAAAATGCATTTCTAATTGGCTTGTAATTTCAAAACGACACAATTTCACAATTGAACATGATGCTAAAACTAAGTAATGACACATTTTCTTTCTTACCTGTTCTGATTTTCTGCCATGTAGAACATCAAGTATCTACAATAACATTTTATTTTATATACCCTTGTTAAGTTACCAACTTTGTGCGCTCATTTTTTAAGGAAAATCAGACAAAATGTGCAAGTTTAACTCATTACTCTTATCTATCATCACTATCATTGCCCAGTGTTGCATCATAACTTATGAGTTAACCTCCAGAATTGCTTTGAAATGTGCCATGTTGTCCAAAGGAATAATTTGACATTTTAGGAAATTGAGGGCTGATAACTTGCTTGGCTCAGCAACAGACTTGAAACTGGGGGGAAATATCTAACCAGTCCAAAGGTAACCAAATTTGCCTAAAGTTACACATAGAAACGGTCCTTTCTAGTAGTTAAAAACAAACTGACTTGCTGACTTTCTGCTCTTAGGCTTATGCTTACAGATTGTCATCAGTGAACACAAGCAGCTTTCATCATTTTATCAGTGTGAGAATCCCTGTTCCTAACTCAAATGCTGTCACATAATCTCTCTTGCATGCTCAAATCATCAGTGACTACCATCATTTTTTCCACTCTTGCATTTAAACCTGTGTTGACTTGAAATTTCATTTGTACTGATTCAAAATGTTTGTTGTCCATATTTTTCTGTACAAGGTTAAAGCTGCCCTGCTAAAAGCTTATAAATTCACCCATTCTTTCCAGCTGCAACACTTCCAGGGCACTGCAAACTTTTGGTTGGCAGACCAGGTTTTAAAGTTGATTAATCTGCTGCTTCTGTCTTGACCAAGCCTGATCCTAACTGCTGGTTTGTGGAGTCCATGCAAGCTTAAAGCTGCTCTGCTCCAGCTCATCAACTCATCCACTCATCCCCTAAACAGCTACAATACTTCCAGGGCTTTGAGAAAATTTGAGAGTGATGGTGCCCTGTATACAGCCAGAAACCCCATCAATGTGCCATTTTTCTGCTGCAAGCTTTCCACTACAGAAAGAACCTAAGATGCTAGCAAGTGTGAACTGTTGGCTGTCAAGCTCACCCTGGAGGAGTGGACAGATCGATTGAGAGTGGTAAAGCAGCCTTCTATGGTTTGGACTGACAACAAGTACCTGGAGTGCTACCTCTCTGCCAAACACCTGAATTTCTGGGTTCTTGGGTTAAGCCTCACCCTCTCCTATCACTCCCACATCTTGCTATCTCAAAAACATTGAGAATTGGATAACTAACGACACACTGGGGCATCAGGTTCAAGGTAAAATAGTTGCACAGAAGGAAATTTGTATGCTGCTCTGAGCAACTGTCCTGTCTCTTTGTTCCAGCTCTGCTCCCATCTTCTCCAATAGCGGTTCCTCCCTCCTTCCTGCCAACCTACACTGTCTTTCTACATCACTGTTTCTGGAGGTCCACCATGGGTTGGATGTGTTTGTTTGTGGTCTCTGTTGGGAGATGGGTCTGTCACAGTTAAGTCAAACTAACCCTCATTTCAGGTCCCACCCTTACTACCTGTTCTGGGATAACCCCTGCTTTTCCTGCCTTTGGTGTACCAGTTCACCAAACAGAATTACTCACCTGTTCCTTCCTCATTACCACTCTCAGTGCATCTGCTAGACTATCTTATGAGCCACATTACCAGTAGATTTTCCCCAGTCTTTGCATCTGCCTCTTTTTGATTTCCTGCCAGTTATTGGACTTTATTGGACTTTTGCCCAATCCTTTTTAACCTGATTCCAAGTAATTTTCAGGCTGCCTGTAGATGAAAATGTCTGCCTGCTAACTTCATGTATTTACCTACTTATGTGTCTTTGAGGCATACATTTGAGTCCTCTTTTTAAACTGAGATGAGAAATTTACATCCTATTCACTATAAATAAAATGCACATTGACTTCATACACATGCTTATTATTTAACAAAAACACAACAGTTTCCAAACCTTAGTCAAGTGGCACAGAAATATAGGACTTTCTTCAATCATATAAAGTTCTTCTGAAGATAATGTAGCCAGAGATTATGTTAGTCTTCCCAACATAACTGGGAAAATTGTTTAATATTTACAGTAACTGTAATTTCTTTTAGCTATGCTTATGGTTAATGAAAGGAAAAAGTGCTGATAGGTGAATTTAGTTACCATTGGTCATTGGTAGCAGTTTCTTCTCTCTTATTAAATTGACAAATATAAGAGTGAATTTTTAAACTCTCTGAACTTTAATTCTCTTCCAGAAATCAAGTATTTCCCAAAATGTCAAACATTTTTCTTTGCGATGGGAGCACACTTTCAGCACTTAACATTCTGGGTAAAAATCTTTCAGTAATATTTCCTCTCCCTCTGCTTAACACAACAGTTTTTGCCAATATGCGAAGACTAAGAGACAGACTTAGAGTATAAAGCTTCAATATGCACATTCAATTTAGCAGCCTCTGCTGAGACCTAACAGTCATGTTCCGTTTACCAAGGCCACCTTAAATGTGACCAGTGACAGCAAACATTCAAAACCGTCTATGTGTGCCGTTTGTTTTTGAAAGCTCTCTGCAACACACAAATGGTGGCTTGCTGCAGCCAGTGTCTCCATCCTCTTTGATTCTCCTGTCATTACTTGTTAATAAAGGTAGAAAATAACAGTCCTGGCCCTGGCCATCTTGTTAATGACAAGCCCCATTCTTTAGTGTGTCTGCCTGCGAGCTTGTGGATCAGCTACACGCTTCAGCACACCGCACTCCTTCCTTTCATCTTACAACACTGATCATTGCAAGATCAGAAGGAAAACCACTTCATCTGCTGCCTGTCCAAGTGGATCTGAGGGGTTTTCTCCTCATTTCTTCTTAGCATGTAATTGGCTGCGCCCAGAGGCTAAATGTCTGTTGATCACTGTGTGAGTTTTCACTCAGGAGGTCATGTGGAGAAGGAAAGAAAACAAATCTAAAAACCAAGCACTATTTTAGGTTGAATGTAAACTTGCAGATCTCAAGTAGACATTATTTAAAATGAATGCAGTTTTGTCTCATGTTACAAATGGCACATGTTAGAAGTTGTGAGATCAGCTCTTTATGAACTTTTGGGAACCTTTCCAAAGCCTGTTGAAGGTGGTTGGTGCAGAACCAGAGTAAGAGACGTGAAAGTCTTCAAAAACACAAAATAACTGTGATCTAAACTGATTATGGTTAAAAAATGGGAGTTAATATAAATATTACGTCACTCTACCGCCAACAAGTGCTGCTTTTTTTCCTCACAAGCTTAAAAGCAGCAGGCTACTGCAAACTTTCATGACATACAGTACATATACAGTACATTTCTGTAGTGAGTATTGAGTAACAATCATTTGCAAAACATGGCAAAGAAACTTAAAAACTGATCCTAGCTAGCTTTGTAAATATTAAGTATTTATCCACTCTGTAAGTGTAAAAATGTTAAAAGCTGCAGCTCCCTCAGAATGGTAATTTAAGGTTAAAGCTGCAAAGATTTAACAGTCTTAAAGTCTTTAAGTAATTTGTTTTCACGTAACAGTGAATGACCAAACTCTCAGAGTGTGACTAATTCTTTTGTAGCTTTACTTCAGCAAAGCTGCAAGTTTCTATTTTGTTTCATACTCTACAGCCAGAGTTAGATTTGTTCACCATTATTCCTTTTGAAGTGGCACAATGTCTTAAAAAGAGTACAACAGACAAAAGGCTGCACAGTGCCAAATATTAAGTCATAAAGATCCGCAGAAGAGATTTGCAAAGAATTTGTTCAACAAAGGCTGGTCGGGCATTTGAAGTCAACTTTATAAAGCTTTTCACAAGGTCTTATGTGCTCTGTGTAGCCTTTTCATTAATGTTACCCACTCATGGCTTGTTGTGGGACACAGGAAAAAAAGGAACTACTGACTTCTTCATCCACAGAAAATGCTTTAAACTTGAGAAGACAGTCAAGCAATTTTCTGTTTTATAATCTCCGTGCTTTAAGTTTAAAAAACTACTGCAGGATACCACCCACTTAAAATACATCTACAGTACTGTATATGCAAATGTCTGTGTCATCACTCAGCCCCAAATAAATCTGAATAAGTCATGAGCAGGATGCCTTTCTGGGTTTGAAAAGTACAACTTGTTCTATTGATTGCCTTTTGGGTTACCCATATTAAGAAATCAAGAAATCTCAGGAGTTCTACCAGACCCGACACTTCAGCTCAGGGTTCATTGGACTGCCTTTCTGACACTGAAAAGCTTCTGAGAAGGCTTCGAAATTCTGGAGTGATCCAAGCACCCTGAGGACAAAAGAAAAACAGAACATGAAGGTAAAAAAAAGTTGAATTATGTTGGGAGTATTAGAGGAGGACCAGTCTCCAAGTCCTCATTTGGATAAACAAATTGAGATATACTGCTTCACTATTTTAGTGAATTATGCTTTAGCAACAAGTGGGAGAATTAGGCTTTTTTTTCAGTGTGATGAATTTTTGAATTTAAAAAGGCAAAGCAACACCTATGTTCAGCTGAGGTGTGTAGTTACACTGAGTCTGGAGGAAGGCGATCTAGTCAGTCCATCCAGAGTAAAAGCATGACACAACTCTGAACTACAAATTAAAGTATAAATGACCAATAATTATATTAGAAGTACTTATTTTTTGAGCAACTGTCACACTTGTACTGCAGCCCTAAACTTTTCAAGGACTTAGACCACAGAGATGGGTGTGGAAAAACAAATGCATGATGCCTGTCAGATCAGACATTAGTCTGTGTTTAACATGCCAGATTCTTAACAAGTCTGCGTGATGTTGCATCATGGCAATGCAAGAAGATTCCACTGTATTAACTGGTAGTGACTGGGTGTTGTGTGTCCAAGCAGCTCGCTCACCTAAGCCACACAGCATATTTCCAGTAGTGCAAATGCGTGTTATGCGTGCAGCGGTTCTCCCCACTTTGTCCTAAGTTCATGTGTGGAAATGGCTTTAGTAGAAGTAGAAATAACATTACTACCTATTAGGTTAAATGGCTTTCCTTAGCAAGTCACATCCATCAGGTATGAAGAAACATTAACCTTTGTGAAAAGCCAATGTTTTTCTCCATTACACAGCAAAAAGATACATTTAAAGGTGTTAAAATATGGCTATATTAGAAGATTATTTTGACACAGAAGAATTCAGTTAGAAGATGAGTCTAGTATCAAAATGTAGGTACAAGGGAGACATTTCATATACTATAACTTGTTTCGACCAGCCAGCTACAGTCGTGTGAAAAAGAACGTTTTCATAGGACTCTATGCAGTCCTATGGAAAAACTAATTATGCCCTCACTTTTTTATGGGGAATTAAGAGGGTAAGTAGCATCTGGCTGCTACTTATCCTCTTAATTCCTCTTAAGGCTGCTAATCAAATGCATTGATTAAATGATTAATAAATTGATTATCATCAAGTGTGACCACCTCTATAAAAGCGGAAGTTTTGGCAGTTTACTGGTTTTAAGCATTCAGGTGTATGTTTACACATGGTCATAATCTTTCCAGGAGTGGAGATCCCAGGAATTTCACCTGAAGTCTAGACCCTGCAATGCTCAGAAAAATTGCAATCAACAAGAGCTATATCTCAGACTCTACAGGCCTCAGTTTAATGTTAAAAGTTCAAGACAGCACAATTAAAAAAGATCGAACAAATATGGCTTGTTTTGTAAGCCTCAATTCTAAATTTCAATTTAGGGTGCATCAGAAGGAACCACAAGATTTCTGGAACAATGTCCTTTGGATAGACAAGACTAAAATGGAGATATCTGGCCATAATGTACAGCACCATGTTTGGTAAACACTCAACACAGCATATCAGCACAAACAAATCATATCAAATGTCAATCACAGAGTTGGAGGGGTGATGATTTGGGCTTGTTTTGCAACCACAGGACCTCTGCACCTTGCAGTCACCGAGGTGACCATGAACTCCTCTGTATATTCTAGAGTCAAATGTGAGACCATCTGTTCAACAGGTATAGCTTGGCCAAAATTGGATCATATAACAGGACAATGATCTCTAGCACATCAGCAAACCCAAACAGAATGGCTGAAAAAGAAAAGAATCAAGGTGTTGCAATGATCGAGTCAAGTCCAGACCTCACCCTGAATGAAATGCTGTGCTGGGCCCTTAAGAGAGATGCACATAAATGAACAAACCCACAAATCTGAGTGAACTAAAGCAACACTGTAAAGAAGTTTGGGGCAAAAATTCCTCCACAACCACCTGAAACACTGCCAAAGTCACACAGAAAATGATTATTTTAAGTTTTTGCTGTTGAAGGGGATTCTACAAGTTACTGAATCACTGGGTGTGCTTAGTTTTTCACAAAACTGCAAAAAGTCCTGTAAAAACACATTATCACATGACTGTATCTATCTAACATGGTGATAACTTTGACAGGTATACGAGAATATAGATTTTAAAGTTTTTGAGTGAATTATTAGAAAACAGTTGGGTTTCTGGATTTAAATATTTTTTATTGCATATTTACAATAAAAACATGTATGCTGCAGTAATTAGTTTAAAAATTACAATCTTAAAGTCTTAATATCATCAGTAACAAAGTTTCTTCAATCAGTAATTATATGAAACAAAATACATGTTGTTCTAAATAACAGTCTTGTTCTCTCTCACATAAAGAACTTACATTAATAAACACTGTTTTTAAATGTGCCTATAAACAAACTGAGTCAATGTTCTAGTTAAAAATTAGGTCCTAGACACAAGATGTTTCTTGTTGAATTGAAAAATGGCTTTTCCATAATATAAGGTAAGTTTTCCCTGTGCAGTGAATAACATAGGTAAAATAATAGTACACAAAACTTACTGTTGAGTTGAGGAGGAGGACTTAAAGAATATGTCAGAGGTTCTGTGAGAAAAATGTAACTAGTGCTGCACTAAATCTCCTTACCTGTATTCCAAAGGACTGTGTGAGTCAGTCTTAATGGACTGGCTGGCATACTCAGGCCGATAAGCACCACACCACACCTAAGAAAAAAATATATTACTAGAGTGTTTATTATTCTAACCAAAATATAAGTTTATAAATCCCTTTCCAATAAAGTTTATACTTTTACAAGTTTCTAATAAATATTTCTCATTTTTCACATGCCCACTTTTGGTACAAACTATGTTTCTCATGTAAAAACTGAACTGTAAATCTCATTATCTCAGTGGGGGACCAGCAACTCTGAAACAGATTCAGTTAAATGGTTCTTTGATCTATTGTTTGATTTATTTTATCATTGATGCCAGTTTTCTGTCTTTAATGTTCTGTGGTACCAAGATACTCTTTACTTTGGCATCTCCTCTCACCCCCTGCATTTGTTGATCAACTCTGATTTGCTTTGGGATTGCTTCACCCTGTCAACCCTGACCTGCTCCCTCTGTTGCTGTTTTTACTTCACAGCACAAAGCAACCACTGAAAAGTGCTCCTCCTTAGCTTCAGCACTCAGCTTGTCTTCCCTCGTTACTTACTTGGGCAAAATTTAGAAAGAAAAGTTGCTTGTGATCCATGTCTAGACCAGGTAGATGAGGCTCTTCCCCCTCCATCTGCACCCACTTTAAATAAGCCTGTAAGCACATGTGCACACACAGAAACTTTATTATAAGTCTTTCAGAGTTTGTCATTGCTGCTGAAATAGTAATGTGGTTTTGTTCATCTAACATCTGACCTTATAGGCTTGACGAACTCCTCCATTGTCTGCAATATTCTCCCCCAAAGTGCTGATGCCACTGACCTGCAATCATGTGGACAAAACCATTCATACACATCAGCATGAAAACGCTCATTGTGGTGGCCAGTTAATAAATGGTATTACAGCCAAGACAAAACATGTCATTTTGTATGTGCCACAGGTGCTTACATTTTGTCCACCAGCTAGCTTCCAGTTGAAGTTGCCATATTGTTGCACCATGCACTGTGACTGCTCTTTGAAGTGCTCAGCAGAGTAATTACTCCACCAGTTCAACATATTACCATCCTTGTCAAAATTACGCCCTGTAAGGAAACACAATGCATTAAGTACGGTTTGCACTAACTTATCATTGTCAATGGCAAGTAACAACAAATTTGAAATGACTTGTTATTTAAAATTTTTATTTATCAGTTTGAGTTTCCAAAAATATGAACGATGAATCACCAGCATCTCACCATTGTCATCAAATCCATGTGTGATCTCATGTCCGATAACCATCCCTATTCCGCCAAAGTTAAGAGCTTGGTGCTGATGTTTACTGAAGAAAGGGGGCTGCAGTATTCCTGCAGGGAATACTGGATGGACACAACAAAGTAAGGAGTGAAATCACAGTGAGTGCTGGCAGTGCTGAACAGACATGTGATGAGGATTGAGGAGTGTTACTATAAAAACATCTTCAATTTATCAGAGAGGCTGCTGGTGGCCTTGTGTAATACTTGTAAAGCTCTTACCAATCTGGTTTCTGTTGGGCGAGTAGAAAGCATTCACCACAGCAGCGCCAATGATCCACCTGAGGAGTGACAGGGTTTATTAAAGCACCTTTCTATTGAATGCAGCAGCTGTGCAATTCATGTGAAGATATCATTTTGCACCATGAAGAATATATTTAAACCATCACTTTCAGTGTCCTTGTTACTGTCTGAGGGTACAGAACATCTCTCTTTTGACTACAACAGCACCAGCAGTACATTCAGTGCACATGTCTATTTTAGATGTGTGTTTTTTTGCTAAACAGAAAGAGGGAGGGGAAAAAAAGACAAATACATCTTGTATCAATCACTTACAAGTCAGGATCAACAGGCTCTCTGAGCTTCTTCAGACTCTTGTGGGCTTCAGACTTGAGGTTCTCCAGGATATTTTCAAAGTAGTGTTCTTCACTGAAATTTAGCTGAAAAGAGAAATGTAACACATCAGTGATTAAAGCACCTTTCAGCTATTTACAGTGTGACAGAAATAATACTTGTTTTTTTACTTACATGAGCATACTCTTGGTCAAGCTTCTGGTTACTCTCCTGCAGAATATGATCCGGATAGCCGATATGCTCCTTAATTGCCATGGCCTTAAATTGATGCAGAACAATCAGTATAATAATGTCACTATTTTAGACTCACTCTGATTCTCTCAAAACTAAATGAAAACATTTTTTCCTATACCTTTTCTCTTGCCTTCTCCTTTGAGGGAGTGTCCATCCAGCTTAACTCCTCTAGTGTTTCTACATATGCTGTTTGGATCTTGCTGATTAGGTCACTGACCTGTGAACATATCACACAAACACAAAGACTGCAGTACCAGCTTTGAGTCTTCTGAGATGCTTTTTACAAGATTTTGGGGTGTGTCTATGTGAATTTTTGCCCATTCATCTAGAACAGCACTTGTGAGGTCAGACACTGATGTTCGACTAGAGGGCCTGGCTTTGAATCTCTATTCTAAATAATCCCAAAGGTGTTAGATGGGGTTGAGATCAGGCCTCCTAGCGGGCCAGTCAAGTTCTTCTACACAAAATTCACCCAATCATGTCTTTATGGACCATGTGTTATGCACTGGGCCACAGTCAAGCTGAGATAGAAAAGGGCCTTCCCCAAACTTTTCCTACAAAGCTAGAAGCACAGAATTGTCTAAAATGTTTAAGTAAGCTGAAGCATTAAGGTTTTGCTTCACTGGAACTAAGGGGCCAAGGCCAACCCCAGAAAAACAATCCCATAACTTTATTCTCCACCTACACCAAACTTCACAGTTGGCACAGTGCACTCAGGCTGGTAATGTTATCTTGGTATTTGACAAACTCAGACTCATCCATCAGACTGCCAGATAGAGAAGCTTGTTTTGACATTCCACAAAAGTTTCCATTGCTCCAGATTCCAGTGGCAGCATTCTTTATACTACTCTGTCTGCCATTTGGCATTGTGCTTGGCG
>VUQH01030693.1:0-20066 GCA_015106775.1 Etroplus canarensis | reverse complement strand
TGGAGGAGCTGAAGGAGGTTCCCAGAGATATGTAGGAGGTCTGGGTGTCTCTGCTTAGACTGCTGCTCCCGTGACCTGGACCCAGATAAGCAACAGAAAATGGATGGATGGTCATATTTCTTTAGTTATGATGATCATTAAGTTTTATTGTGATTATTTTTGACAACTGTATTCCAGTAAATATGATTATGACCATATCCCAAAGTAGTCTATTTATGTTGTAGTCTGTTTATACAATTTGAGTAATTTCCCAGTGGGGATTTTTGATGTTTCTGATTCTTATAAAGTAGTTGCTCAAGTGAACAGAAGTCCATTGTAGATTAGATTATTATCTAACTGCAGTAGCTAATTCTTACCACAAGGTGTCACATTTGATCGCTGGACTCAAGAGAATATTTTACTTTATGTACTTTATATGCGCCTTTGGGTATTTGTTATTAATTATCCTTTATTTTCCCAGGAGTTGTGAATTGCTGAGGTATTTATAACTTGACAGTGATTGATAAGGCAAACATTTTGGTGGTAGTGTCCCTGTGCTGCGAGAAAGACAAAAAGAAAATCTAAAAGGAATAGTATTGTATTGTGTTTTCTAGTGCTTTTGAAAGCTTAGAACATCTTTCAGGTGAAAAATTTTCCCCTCATTACTTTGCTTTTATAAGGCTCTCAGTACACTGGCTTTCTGGAGATAAGACAGACACTAGGCCTGAGAAAAGATTTGAACAAGACAGGTGATACAGGCCGTATGGTCTTTTTCCACTGGGGCCATTAAGCAGAGAGGATGTTTTTAAAAAAAAAAATCTGCAGAATATCCTCATATTCTAAATTGTGATTTTTTTCCCCATCTAAAAAAAGAAACTGGAAGGAAGTAAGGTGTATAACCCAGTACCCAGATGGATCATTTGTTAGCTTTATGACACTTTATTTTAAACTCAGTTTTTTGTGACATCTATGCAACTTCTTTTTTATATGTTTGGTTTAGATTCCAAAATCTCCCCTAAAAATCGAAACTATATCTGTTACTTCTCACTTCCTGGGTGGATTCATTCATGTTTTGAGGTTTGCGAGCCATGGGAGGGTTTAGTTTCACATTTGTGGTGTTGCAAGATGTTCTGAGTATTTGGCCTGCACTGCTTCAGGAAGGAAGGAACAGGTGTGGCAACAGTAGATTTTACATCCATATCTCGAAAACTACTCACCACTTTTGCAAATTAGCTGATGTAGTCATTATCTTGTGACAGATTGTTGATTACACATACTTTTGTAAGAAAACATTCTTACAGGCAGCCCACTCAGAAGATAAGCTTTCGATGTTGTTGGGTGTTTTGTCTATTAATTTGGAGTCTTAAGTGTAATTATACCTACACGTAAGTTTGGTAGAATTTCTACTCAGGTATTTTTCGCCAGGATGCTGTTGGTTGCATTCTTGCCATATTCAGGTCTTAGGATGCCTGCTGTTTGAAGAATTGGCATACCCTTATTGTATGACCACAAAAGACACAGCACACAGCCAGCTGCAGCTAAAACTCAAGCTTAAATCTAAGTATTTGCCCAGCTGTAAATCTGTTTACCTTCAACAAGACACGTGTTAACTGCTAATGAATGGAGTAATTAGAGCATTGCAGTGAATTAGGCTTACATGACATCATGTGTTGCAGATTCTGGTGTTGCACCATGTCAGTGAGGGTTAACTGCTGTATCTGCTTGCAATTTGTTGAATATGTGACTGTTTAGTTTTATGTGTTTGATACAGTTGTTGAAAGGTCTGTGTGTGTGTGGTACTGTGCTGCCAGGAGGATCCGGTAATGATTGGATAGTGAAATGGATGGTGAGTAAGCCTCTCTGGGTCCGCCCCCACATCCTCTTCACACACATCTCGCACACATATACACACGCAGTTTCACACACACACAAATCCCAGCAACCTTGCACCTCATGCACAGGACATGCATACAAAAAAGTAACAAACAAACCAACAGGGGAGCCTGCATTAACTCATCTAAACCTCACACAGAGAGCTGTTCTTGCTCTCCCCCTCCCATCTTTTCTTGCTCAGTGGCTGTCGAGCTCTGTCCTTATTGAAGGACATGTTCGTTGACTTGCTTTATAAGGACATGTTAATGATGTAAGACTGCCGCCTGCTGTAGTTTGATCTGCAGTCAGAGACACATTGCCTCACAGAACAGACAGAGAGATGCCAGCGGGGATGTCTGAGTGAGACCGATTGCCTGTTGGAGAGCTGTCATTTTGGTTCTTTTTAACCCTTTATTTTCTGTTTTATAATTGTGTTCCTCTGAGATTCACACACCTCTCGGATGGTGGAATGAGCAGCTGAATGTCAGGTATAGTTGTGATACTTCGCGTTGCCTTTGCTGTGATACTTGACTCCTCTTGCTGGTTTGTGGTTGCGGGACATGTCATCAGTATGTATCTAAAGGGTACAAAAGACTTGATGTTTGTTGTTGTCTAAACTTCACTTTAGATGCTTTTACATCAGACTTGAGACATTGTAAAATATATCTTATTATTTCACATAAAATAAGACCAATGTTTACATTTGCAGAGAGATACTTCTTCGCTTAACACATTCTTTGATAATACCAGTCATGTTTGATATTCACATAGCAATGTGGATTACATTCTTCATGGCATGTGATGCCTAAGCTCTCATCTGAAGTGTTTATTAACTCTCATTCCTTTGCTAGAGTGACCAGCACCTGTTTGAAATGATTCAGGCACTCCTTGCCATCTTCGAAAATACTGCCAAGTCAAGATTTGTTTGTACTTACGCGGGTTTATCACTTTAGTCTGTGTGGCAAGTGAAAGGAAACTTGTTAACAAATCGGTGAAGAATCTGTCTGCTGTCACTTGGCCTGCCTGTGTTGACAGAATATTGTGGTCAGACACTGAGGTTTAGAAAAAATGAAAACCACATTACTGCAGCCTTGAAATCAGATGAAGATAAAATTGCCATCTTGAGATGAAATAAATTACAGGCAGGGTTTTAAAAATAGATTTGTAAATGCTTTTTAGCAGCAGCTCAGTGGCAAGCTGTGATGAAAGCAAAACTGTACAAGGCTAAAGGTTACTCGTGATTTGTGTCATATCACTGCAGCAGCATAGTTTGTTTGTGTCTCGGTGGATTTCCAGCTTTTATGAGGAAAATGCCTTTCATTTAAATGTTTTCCAGTTAGGTTGTGCTCTCAGACTGTCAATCCGGACAATCTTCCTTGCAGTGCAAAAGCCATTTTTTACGTAGCTTGATCAGATTTGAAAATTGCATCCTCTAACAATGCATCACATGGCTTCCTTTTACTGCGGTCTCTTTCTGAGCGGATTGCTAGGCAATTTGTTTTTGGATGAAAAACAAACAACAGTTGTAAGTTGACACAAATTCACAATGAGTTTTTTGGAACAGTTAAAGGAAAACCAAAAAAAAAAAAGATTCTTTTGCAGAGGAAGTACTGAGTTCATATCCGTGCAGAACTGACATTTTAGTTCAGGAACTGGCAATGTCCTGTGGAATCATGCCTGTATATAACCCTTAGCCTTACACTGAAATATGTGTACAGCTGCACAGAGGAAGTTTCAGAGAGTATAGCTAAGCATTTCCTGTCAAGGTGTGCTTACACTTCCTCTGCCTGGGGTGTTTGACTTGGTTCTGTTCAAGGGTTTTGAACGTCTACCCGGTGATGAGTGAGAGACTGTGAGACAATGTGTCATTGTTATTGTTAGGACTGGATTGCTTCAGGCTATTAATTTGCATACCGAAAATAAAAATTTTGAGCAATATGCACACCACTGCATATATTGTTTCCACACATGATCTGATGGGATCGTGCTAAATCAGCTTAAGTTGTTGTCATCCAATCCTGACTTTGTGCACCCAGCAGGCTTTCAGGCTTAACATTGTCAGACTGAACAAGTGGCCTCCATGGATACAGGATCCTTGATTATGAATTAGATGATGCCGATTTGCATCGAATTCTAGCGCTGGAATGTGGCTTGTAATGCCACGCTTGCGGCTCTCTTCTAAACCTCGATGTGGGAAGTTGTGTTGAAAGATCTCCTATGTGCTACAAAGTGATACCCATCTCTCGTGAACCCCTGCATCTCTTGTGAATAAAGGCTGCTCTGCATCCTTCCTCGGGCCCACCAACAGATGCATCCTGCAGCTGCAAGCTCCTTCCTGTCTGCGCTCAGACCCTTTTGTCTGAAGACGTTGCTACAGCAAAGTTGGGACACCGACAGAATTTAAATGGGGCAGCCCTGAATGGAGCAATACTGATTGGCTGGCAAGAGCTTCTAGTTTCCATGGTCGTATTCCGACTATGCAGTTACTGAATTTAAAAGCTAGTGCCACTGGATAACTTTCACCAGTGGTTCATAGTCTTGCTGAAACATAAAGGTGGATTCAATAAATGTTTTAAATGTACTTATTTAATTGAATTGATCTTGTCTTTCATTGGCCCCACAAATAGTGCAGCACTACTCTGTTTGACGTGTGGGATAAACAGCCTCTCTCTAATGAGCTGCCTTGATTGGCTCTCCAGGAGGATGTTTATGACTGAGGGCTATTTCTACACAGGCCTCCACCCCAGCTGCCCGCCTACTAGGTCTGCCCACACTTAAATTGGTGTTGCTGAAGAGCTGCTCTTGTGTGTAGCCAGGACCTCTATATCAAAGTGTGCGTGCACCGTGGTCTTGCAGCAGCGGTGCAGGCTGCAAGGTAAGACAGTGGAGAGGTTCCGATGTACCAGATACTACTATATGTGGATTAATAATGTCACATTTTCCGTGCAGCCATGTAAAACTCAAGCGTCAATGAATATCATGTAGCTTCAATTCTCAGATGTTTTACAAATAACTACAGCACCACATGGGATATGATATAGGAAGTCATAATGTGTGGACGAGGATAATGTGAGAATCTGTTTTCAGTATTTTATGACCTTCCTCTGGGCCACAGAGCCATGCATAACTGTGGTGGTGGTGGGTAAAGGAAACCTACTTATTAAATGCCCTTAAAGGGAACAAGATTGAAATTAGTCTTCTATGTTTATACCAGTTACTTTCAGGAATGCACAAGACAAGACTGTTTTAGGTACCATTTTTACCGAGATGTTCTGCCAGAACGGTGTTCAGAAGACCACTCTTTATGACCCCTTTGCTAGTTTACACTTCCCCACACCAAGCCTGCATAAAGTGTGTGATTTTACACATTGAGAAATATCTAACACAGCAACATCAGCATTCTCCAGTGCCGGCTGTGCCTTTGCACAGACATCAATTCAGCTCTTTTACTGCCTGTTCTTACAGCTTAAGGGTGCAGCAATGAAGTCAGCTCCCTGTCTACCTTTGTAGCTTGTATGCAGAGCAGTGAGGTGGAATGACGCGACTATATGCCTACCTCAGTATTCCTACCTTGAATGTACTGTGTAAAATGGGATAGTCTTAAACAGATAATCAAGGAGGAATCCGAAGACTTTTATATTTGTCATATCTTGTGTGATACTTGGCCATACATTTTTTCTTACATATTGTTTCAAGAAAAGTCAGCTTGTAGCCTGAACTAACCTGAACATCAATACAGACTGGTTCATGTTAACCTTAATTATTATATATAAGACTCCCTAAAAATACAAAGGCAGAAACTTGCAGTAACTACCAATGGTTAAAAAAAAAGTTGAAAAAACTGCCAAATTGTTGTGGATTCTTCTCTGTCAGTTGATTAATTGAATTATCATTTCACTCGGTTGCTATGCATTGCCATCTGGAAAGTACAGGAGTCAGCTATGTCAGCTTTGTGCTTAGCCTGTCCCTGTAAAAGAGAGCTGAGCTTTAGCCATCTGGCTGCCAGATGTATTACTACTTCCCCCGGTCCCCTCCGTAGAGACTTGAGTCTCTTGCATGAATCTACTCCACTGCATCCAGTCAAGAGACGGGACGAGGACGAGGAGGACGTTGTCTGAAAGCTAGAACTTCTGAAATTCCGCCTGAATGCCAACTAGCCTGGCACTTTGAACTCCTGCAAGGGGTGTTTCCCACCAACTGGGGGTGGGTGACTAAATTCAAAGAAGATTGCTTTTTGGATGTGATGCCAAGTTCTCACACTCCTTTGGACCATGGCAGAAAGAAAGCAGCAAAGGAAAGGATCTGGAAGTACAGATTGCGCCCCATCTCACGCGTAAGATGTTATATTTTAGTGAATTGTTACATTGTGGAGCTTTTTTGTTCGGTTTGTAGTGGTGGCTGCACAGTTACGCTCACAGAGAAGCTTTTGGTATGTGGCAGGGACGCAAATAGATTTCTGAAGCTGCTGGAGCACAGCTTTGAAAACTTGGCTTCCTCCTATTGAACTTTAGTAGGTTTTCAGACTCTGTTGTTATTCGATAGTAGTTAGAAATATATTTACTGAAATCATATGAATATTTGAACTGCAAAAACATTTGGTAGTGTTTATCTTTTTTTGCTTTTACAAAACCAGCAGACAAAATAATAGATTTTATGTTGTCTTACACATTGTGCTTGTGAGAAGAGAATCTCCGAATCTTGCTGAATCCAAAGGTCTCTGAGTACAAAGGTTGACCTACCTTCTCACCTTCAGAAGCAACAAAGAGGACAGAAGCTGTGACTCACACAGCGCTACTCTTACCCACAGCTTTTCTGCACCATGAGAGCCCACTCCTTTCAATACCTCACACAGAGGTACTTTGAGCTCAGCTGGCAGAAGACTAACCTGCCATATGCCTGAGTTGTGTGACATCAGGTAGATTTTGTATTTACTGGATTAATTTTGTGCTGTTGGGGTATAATTTGCTGCTTGTGTTTGGGAACTCAATGTATTATTCTGTGTATTGAAGTTGGGGTTATAGGTTCCCAAACTGCTATATGTTGTAAGTGATTTTTAGGAGCAGTGATGCTCCAGCCTGGTAGGTTGTCAGAATGCATGTTTGTTTATCAGAGAAGCTCCTTGGAAAGCTTACTGTTTCTTGAAAGGGCATTAGGTTTACTTGAAAGCTGTGACTAGCTTTCATGGGGGTCTAAATGCTCAGAGTTGTATGTTTAAAAATAAATACTGTCTCACTTGACTTTAAACCCCTACCACTATGACCATGATGAAATTGTGGAGAAGTTAAATTAATGGTTAAGCTTAAAGGGGGGATTTTATGAGTCACTGACTAAACGATGCTCTGTGCATAAACTCAAAACTGCCACTGATAATACTTTTTTTAAAAATAAAATATGTTGTTTATTTCTTATTCTGTTACATAGTATGACCAAGCCCCTCTCACCATGGAGGGTCGCGTCAGGAATGGCATCCGGCGTAAAACCTCTGCCAAATTACCAATGCGGAGTAATCTGCTGTGGTAACTCCCTTTGCATTTTAGTATAAACAGGATGATTTTGATGCTGTTTATGATATAAAAGGATCGTTTGCTTTTATATATAATCGAAGGGAAATTGAGGTAGTGCTTTGATATTATAGAGAGAAATTCTGCATATTTAGAGTTCTTGTATATTGCAGCTCGTTGAAATAAAAGATGTTTCCACACATTTTTTTCATGCATGCTTGTCATGCCAAAATCAAAAAACCACATTGGTAAGTAGAAAAAAATATAGTTAAACGTGTTGGTTCTTTTTTCTTATCATATATTGAGATCATCTCTGCGCCATTTTCTGCTCATCCCGTTCACGGTTGCAGGGGTGCTTGAGCCATTCCCAGTTGTCATAGGGTGAGAGGCGGGGTACACCCTGGACAAGTTGCCAGTCTGTCGTCTGGTCAACACATAGAGACAGACAACGATTCACACCTACGGTCACTTTAGAATTGCCAGTTAGTCTGCCATGCATGTCTGTGGACTGTAGACGGCAGCTGAAGTACCCAGAGAACGCACACAGGCATAGGGAGGACATGCTAACTCTACACAGAAAGACTCCAGCCAGCCAGGGGATTTGAACCCAGCACCTTCTTGCTGTGAGATGACAGTGCTAATCATCACACCACCTTGTGAGATCACACTGTCACCTAAGCATGTTGATTTGCCTGGCTCTGGTTAACTATAGTTAAAATCTTCCAAGCAGAACTCCTTGAGTTCATAGTAGTCTGTAATGATGTTTCCACTCCTTATGGAGATATGAGAAACATACTGATCTTATTTAGCCCCCACCAACCTTGAATATCAGTTTCAAATTTCCTGGAAACCTGAGAAGTAAAAAAAATTAAAACTAAATAACTAAACCTCATGGCAGTTCTGCATCAAAATACAAGGTATACTCAATGAATGGCCTTAGTCTTTTGGGCCAAAACTGATATCAGGTAAAAAATTCTTATTTTTGTCACCATTTGTGAATGCTGATAGATCTTAAAAACTAATATAGCACATTGATTCAAGATTGCATTTCTGCAAATGTTGTTTTTTGCTCTTCATACATACAGTTTACCTGCATGTAACCAAAGCCTGCTCAAATGTAATTGGTCAAAAGAGCTGGGATTACAAGCAGGCTGCAAACAAAAGCACAGAAACGTGTCATTTGCCAACCGATGCTGCATATTCATAGACATGTATCTTTCTATAAAGCTTAGCACGTCATCAATAAAGTGATGGACTATCACGATCCAACCTGCTGGCATAGAAAAAATGTGTTACAATGTGAAAAATAAAAACATCTGCGTATTGGATGAAAACTTCATTTTTGTTTCCTCCATAGCACAGTGGTTTAAATATTCACCCTAGCCCTGGGCTGAATGTTTAAACAGTGTACTCCTAGTTACATTCCCAAGCTTGGGTAAATGGGAGGGTTGTGCCAGGAAGGGCATCTGGTGTAAAGTCTGTGCCAAATCACATATAAGCTATACATTTATTTGTGGCTTATAGTGGTTTATAACACTTTTTTTTTCTAACCTATTAATTGTTGAAGTGTGAGAGAATTATTGAAGAGCTTTTCACACCTTAAACAAGTTTAGAAGTGTTGTCATTCTTCAAATATAGACTAATATGTGGACTGCAGACTTTCATATGTGAGTGTGTTTGCTTCCTGTCTTTGAGTACCTTGCACTGTCTTTTACAGCAGCTTGTGGAGCATGGGTACAACTGCCAGTGCCGCACCACAGCCTGTTTCTGTTGCATCACCGCTTGAGAGTGTCCAAGGCAACGGGATGGCTGACAGTAGGCAGTCTCTTTGCATGAGTCCTTTCCAGACAGTCAACATCCACAACAACAAGGCCAAGTCCATCATCACCAACAAAGTTGCACCTGTTGTCATCACGTAAGTCCCTCCCCAAATCTGCGTTCTCACAGATGGGTGTTAAGCCTTTTTGATCACTATGGTGACATCCCCCACCCTTCAGCAACAGTGTTTGCCCCCCCGCCCCCAGTTATCATCTCTTTTGTCAATCCAGGCTTAGCAAATAGCAGCTGATAATTGAATTGGCCTCTGTATACCATCCAGACCTTGTGTTGTGTTATGCGTTGCAGATATAATTGCAGACAGGAATTCCAGATTCACGATGACATCCTCAAGACCAACTACAAAGTCGGTCGGATATCAGATGCTTTGCCTGAGCACTACCTGGTCCAGGTAAGGATGTATCACTTGTCTTTTAGCTGTGAAGAGGAATGGGACTGTCACAGAAAGCTGTGGGATCATCTCACCTGTCTTTATGTCTGTCTTCTCTTTTCACATTCACATGTCCAAATTGCAGAGTGGTGTAGGAACATTGTCATGCACTGTTTTATGATGAGAGGGAGCCATTTAAACAGGAATGTTGTCACCCTCCTATCAAGGCTTTGATGTGCTCTGTCGACTCTGCTGTGGTAGCTCAAGCATGCAATGTTTTGTCAGTGCTAACTCACAGCTTCTTTTATATGTTTAGAGGGGTCAGTAGTTTTGCCTAACAACATATCCATAAAAAAAGCTGGACAAAGTGTCTTAGTTTCTTATGTGCATCTCACCAGAATCTGTTTCTTGCACATATCTGTATCTCAAATGTTATGAAGCTAAGTTTGTAAATGCAAATAACAGCGCCTCAACAACACCTGATTTCTGGGGCTGACGCCAATGCTGATTTTTTTGTTAGAAAAACATTGCGATATGAGTCAGTCTTCTTTATATATTTACATATCTATTTATGCACACATTATGTTACAGTTCTTTTTTAATTGAAAATGATAGGCTGGATATTATCTTCTGGTACACAGTGGGGGTGATCAAATAGGGGTGGTTTAATGGAGAATGAAGCCATCTCTAAAATCTACAGAGATTCTACTGTGCTAAAAGGTTGTAGGACATTCTGCACATATGCACATACAGAGCAGAGATTTATCCTTCTGAGACGACACAGAAACCAGACTTTATTTCTGACATTTGAAAACAATGTACCTCCTGAAGTATTTGCCAGGTCTTTGTGACACTTGCATACAGTGAATGCTGAATGGGTTTTCACCCAAATTGTGCTCAAAGTCACGTTTGTCATTTTCCATTTTCACAAGAATCACTACAAGAATCAGATTGTATTTATAAAATCAGTGTTTGTGTTTGCCCCTCTGCCATCTATACATAAATGTAATTATTATGTTTACTGCTTGGATAAAAATGTCTTAAGCTAGTTTAGGGCTGGTCCTGGTTATGACTGTGAACCTCCTTGACTTCTCATGGTATTTTCATTCTCAGGTTTGTCCAATACAGCCAACCAATGGCAAGAAAGCTTCTACCTTTTTTCTGTGCTGTGCATCGTGATGGATTGTGAGGCAAATGAGCTATGTCATTTACATTCTGGTTTTGGTGTTTTAGTGTGGGTGAAAAACTGAAAACCTGAATCAAAGAGCATCTTAGATTAATGTTGTAATGGTGACACAAAGCATTTCCACATGTAAACAACACTTCATTTTTTTCAACCACCATAACATTTACATTTTTGCTCTGCCAATGGATGGTAGACTGGGAGTTGGAAAAATGTTCTTCGGCTCAGATGGATATATGCTGTTCTTTCCAGGGGGAGTACTTCATGGTCCAGGATGTGTACAGCAAGGCAGATGTCCTAAACACCACGGCCACCCATGGGGCGCCAAACTTCCGCCAAGTGAAAGGGTCCTACCCGCTATATGGGATGGGTCAGCCCAGCTTGAATGGCTTCAAACATGTTCTGCAGAGACTGCAGGCACAAGGACAAGAGGTCATTGTTATTTTGTTTTGCACACATTTGTCAAGGCAGAATTTTACATTGCCACTTTTAAGCCTTTGATAGGGTTCTCTGGTAGATCGTATTTTCCTGCGTTGGTGCCAGTTTAGCTCTGCCTGGCCTCTTTCTCTCCGTGTTGTCAGTAAATATTTGAGGAGTCAAGTGCTCAGTGGAGGCTGCGGCTGGATTGCAGAACTGAGCAAACAGAAAGTTGTGGTCATGTGTACCAGTGGAAAATGAATCTTTCTACTTACAGCAGCTAGAAACTGGCCGCAATTAAAATGAAATTGACAAAATTATACATCAAGTTTCTCTAAACATATTCATATGCTGCATGTCACATGATGAGAGATTGTTTCCAGTTACTTTTGAAAGTGGTGTAGATTTGAGAAGGCAGTAATAGTTTACTTTAAAAATCTGTTATTTGAAGCCTGTCTTGCTGTGCTTCTTCCTGCAGGAGGTTATATTCTTCTGTGTAAGAGAGGAGCCAGTTGTTTTCCTGCACAAGGACAATGACTTTGTGCCATACACCCCCAGGAGGAAGGAAAATCTACATGAGAACCTTCATGACCTGGAAAAGGAGGAGATGGTGGAAAGCCTGGAGCTCATCATCAGAAAGGAGGTGACAGACAAACACTTGCCCAATATCTAAATGTGACCAAGCAAGTTTTTTTTGTTGCAGTATAGATTGCACCAGTATTAAAACTTTCCTTTCTTCTATACTCCACAGCTCCATGACTTTGCCAAGCTCAATGAAAATGTCTTCTATGTCTACAACGACATTGAATTTTTTAAAGATGAGCCACAAAAGATATCTATCATGTGCGAGGAGGACATTCACGTGACTGAAGAGGTCTACAAGAGGCCGATGTTCACTATGCCGGCCTACAGGTTGTTTACATTGTTCCTTTATTAGCCCTGAGCTCCTCAGGTCACAAATGAGGTTTACACGGAGCAGCGTGTGGCTGCTTGCCGCTGAACATGCAGGGAAGGTTATAAATAGTGGCGCTTGTTTGTGCAAAGGCGGGTTGCCCTGCTTTTTTGGAAGTGAAAAGAAAAAAAGGTGGGGGCGTAAAAGCTAAAGATTGAAACATCCTGTTTGCAATCAGATCAGCACTGTCTGCTTTATTGAGATGTTATGAGCTGCTTACTGCATTTCCGGGGCAAGAGAATGCATTATTCCAATTGGAAAGTGCTGAAGCCTTTAGTCTTAAGTTTTATGTTTTGTAAACACCAGGATGTTTTATTATTGATAGATTTAAAGTGCAGGTGGTTGGTTTCATCCTGTGATTCCGATCTCTTCCATCATTGCATGTGGGTTGAGGCATAGTTTCTATCTGATGAGATTTGTAAACACTACATGCGGGAGCTTGGCTGTAAACTCTTAAGGTTAGATGTTTATGTGCTGTGACCTACATAAGGGAAATATTGACACAACATACATTGGGAACAGGTTCAGCTCTGGGTGACAGTGTGTTGTTTTGCAGGTACTACAGATTACCTCTGCCGATGGAGGGAGCACCATTGGAAGAAGATTTTGACGCATTTGTTAACATACTCAGGGTAAGCTAATGTAAAAATGTCAATCACAGTACAAATTCAAGAATTAAATAGCCCTTTTTTGGTCTTGCTTTTTGTATTTGGATCTTGTTTTAATGTGCCATTAAAGTTATTCATGGCCGGAGGATTGAGAGCATCTGGACTTTCTCACTGAGGTAATGAGAAGGTCACACTAGCTCTTTTAATCCACATGTATGCATTTAGAATCTGTCCTGCCTGTGCAATCAATCACCAATAAGTCTAAAAAGGCAGTGTGTACTCACTTCATGTCCGCTCTTTGGTCGTCCACTCAGTCTAGTTTCCGTCCTTCCCCTCACTCACACAGGATGTTCTTTTCGTTTTGTTTTGTCCTTTTTTGGAGTGCCTTGCAGCAGCAAGTGGTCCAGTTCCCTGTGGTTGGAAAGTGGCTCCCTTATTTAATGTTTGGTTCAGAGCTTTACCGCCATGCACTTTCCGTTTAGGTTTCTTTTTGTAAATCTCAGACACTTACACTGATATTTACAAAATGATAAACATAATGGCCTAGTTAGTATTGATTTTTAGGCTCTAAATTAAAGCTATATAGGTTTTTGATGACAATCTTTTTGGAAACTGAGAATAACTGTTCCAAGTTTAGTGACAAACTTTTATTTTGAAAGCAGTTGTCAGATTATGATTTCTTTTGAGCTTCCTTTAACCTGCCATCCCCCTAGTACAAATTCTTTGTGACTCTACCTGTGTGACAATACTATTTTTGGTTGTGAGAGCATTTGTGACACAGACTATTCTGGTGTCCACTGCATGTGTGAAAATGGTATAACTCTTATTTATGTGTTTCTAGGAAAGCCCAAGCTTATCTCGGGGTCATGATGCATCGCGAAAACTGCCTGCTCTGCTGTTTAGTTGCCAGGTGGGTGTCGGACGCACCAACCTAGCTATGATCCTGGGCACGCTTGTCATGAATCGCCTCAGGGGTGATTCACAACTCCCACCCCAGTAAGAAGTTGTTTATTTTTACATGCATGTTTATATTGTTTTATTTATGAGGCAAATAGAAGGCAAGATTTTTGCTTTGTTTTGTCAGAGCTGAGGAAGCAGCTACTTCAGAACCTAGACCACTGTTCCAGGTCATCCAGTCTCTCATCAATAAGCTGCCTAATGGACAGCAGGTTATGGAGGAGGTAAAGCTGATTATGTGTGTCACCATAACAATTTATTTAAAAAATGCATTAGAAATATTCTATAATAAATTTATATAGTTTGTAGGTCCCACATGACAATTTTAGAAAAAAGAGATGCAAAATATTGTACCCAAAGAGTGTATTTTTTTAGATTTCTTTATATAATCATGTGAAAAAGAAAGTACTCCCTTACTGCTTCTATAGGATTTAAGAGGGTAAGTAGCAGCCAGGTGCTGTTAATCAAATGCTTTTAATTAATGGCTCATCAGCAAGTGTGATCACTTTTATAAAAGCAGAAGTTTTATCAGTTTGCAAATCACCCCAAGTTCCGTTCGTGCAATGCTCAAAGAAATTGCAAAAATCCCAAAAGCTGCATCTTGGACTCTACAGGCCTCAGTTAGCATGTTAAATGTGAAAGTTCATAACAGTACAATTAAAAGAACATGACAGCATGACTTAGATTTGCAAAGTTGCATCTGAACAAAACACAAGACTTCTGTAACATTGTCCTTTGGGCAGATGAGATTACTCATGGGGTGTGCTTAGTTTTACATGGCTTCTGGATAGACCTGTGAAATCTTTCTTTTTTGCATGACTGCATATGTCAAGATGAGCAGTTAAACTCATATATTTATGCAGTTTCCTCCCTGGGATTAATCAAGTATGATTCTGATTTTGATATTTTAAAGAAGGTCAAACAAGACTTATATTTTAAACATTACACACATTCTTACACAAATTTCAATGTCTTGTTTTTCATAGGTTGACCAAGCTATTAGCCTCTGCTCAGAAATGCACAACATAAAAGAAGCAATATACGAGAACAAGAGTAAGCTGGAAGGGATTGGAGAAGATTATCAAATTCAGGTTAGTAATGGTACTATTTATTAGCAGGTGACAGCAATTTGGAATTTTTAAAAGCAGAATTGCGTGCCCTAAATGGATCATCACTGAGAGGAGCTTCTGCTGCTCAATTTGTGTTCTTTTTAATAAAAAGAGCACAATCAGTGTTGATGATGAATAAATGTCCTTATCAGTGATGGCTCTCAAGCTGATGGAGGTCTTGAGTAGCTGATAACACGAGTTGATATTTTTTCTGCCTGTCAAGAAATCAGTTGAATTATAAAAGCAGGTTTTTGTTGAAGTGCTTTGCTAGAGAAATGAGAAACACTTTACAAAATCTGCTGCTTTGAACAGATAATGTAGGTTTTGTTCATCTCTTAGGGAAGCAGTACCAAAGACTACTTTCTAAACAGAACAATGCAGAGCTTGGAGCGCTACTTCTACTTGATTGTATTCAATTCATACCTTCATGAACAGGTAAAGTATTTTTTCAGTTTACGTTTATTTACTGGGGCAATGAAAAGAGCCTAAGTTGTAACTCTGTGCTGTGTTTTGCAGTATCCTCTTGCTTTTGTGTCCAACTTTAGCCAATGGATGTGCTGCCATGCCTGGCTGTACAGATTATTGGCCTGCATGGATCTATCAGAGCTGTCAGCTCCGGCTGAGCTGGTCACTAAAGGAGCCCGGGTGCTGGTGAGAAAGTCAGACATAAAAACAAATTTTTTTTTAAATTACTGTTAGAATTTGTTTCTTCCTGACAGTGGAGAGAAAATACCCAAAATACACATTTAGGTATTTATTTTACTACATTTTGTCTACTGAAAGTTTAGTGCCTGTTTATTGAGCCAGTACCTACCTTGCATATTTAAACATTAAAATTCAGAAAGCTTACAATACATAAAATAGTTGTCTTTATATAAAACATCAACTGGGAAAATGCCAATGTCAAAATACATGTGTATTTTTTGAAAATGGTAAATTAAAAAAAAATAAATAAATAAAGATTTTTAGATGCAGCTCTTCAAAGTCTGTTTTCTCAAAATTATTTTTCCTCATAATCTTAACCAGAGATCTTAAGATCAGGAGGACTTAACATCTAGTTTTATTCCTGCATATGTTCTAGTTTATTAGGATCCTTGTTAGCTACAGTGATGCTGCAGCTATTCTTCCTGGGGTTTGGTGGTTTTCATGGAGGGGTTTGTTCTTATATCATTCAGCGTCTGATTTATGGAACATTTTTTCTGTTCCTAAAAATACAGCGGAAATGAGCTTTTTCTGGCTGTTGGTAGCATTTAATAATTAATGGAGTGATTAAAACAGATTTACCAAATTCCGTCTATAGACACATTTGGCTTCTAATAGGGCAGCAAAATGAAACAAGAATTTTTACCCTCCAAATAAAAACATGGAAATTATTGCATTTTTAAGTGTATACTGCCTAGTTTCTGTATTCAAATAATAAATTTAAGAATCCATTTATAATTAAAAACTTATGGCCTTCATCTAAAAACATAATTAAGTATCTAAATAATCAGCTGAGGAAATTTGATAGTTATATCTGTTAGTTTCTTTTCAGCGTAATGCAGAACATAAATATCATTTTTCACATTCAAGTTCAGTGACTGTAAGATTATTTTCCTTATTCTGTCATCTTCTTCTCACAAAGTCATGTAAATAGTAATTGGCTGCATTTGTCTAGCATTTTTTGAAGCTCTTTACAGTTTGTCTCTTATTTACCCTTTCAACAAATCAGATGCTCAAATACAGGCCACGCTGGTGTGACCACATTCCATGCAATTTCCTGAGATCTGTCATCTGTACCTGTAATTATCTTTCAATGCACTATATATCATATGCTATGAGTAACTGTGTGTTGTCTGCATAGGTTGCTGATGAGTACTTGGCTCCTGATGTGCTTAGTACAGTAAAGGAGATGAAGGCAGTAAACTTCAGACGAGTGCCCAAGATGCCTGTTTATGGAATGGCTCAGCCAACATCTGAGGTGCAGCAGAGTCTGTCCCACTTTAATCAAATGAACACAGATGCTCTTATTTATCTGTCATTGAGAAAATACTTAACCCTAGTACTGCAGGACCTCAATATATTGATAAGTTTTGTGTAGTTGGTCGTATAGCTGGCAGTACATGATTTTGAAGGATTGCAGATTTACACTTATATTTTTATACACTTCCATCTAGAGAGATGGAAGTTGTAGTTGGGTTTATTAATGATTTTAGTTGTAAACATATATATCATGTGCATCCAAAAGGAAGCAGCAGGAGATGTAGGGCTTTGAAATGTTTCTGTAATATTTGTTCTAATTACTAAAAGACCAACTCAGAATGTGACACATCAGTTGTCTCAAAAAAAAGTAATTTATGCATCTGCAACTGACAGTTTTGTAATAGTTTTCATCAATATGCATTTATGCAGTCAGAATTATTCATAAGTACAAATCCACTCAGCAGAATGAGTCATGATTACTTCCTGCTCACCCACCTCAAGATACTCAAGCTGAACTTACAGCTCCTTGCCCTGATCATCTAACTTACTTTGTGCAGGCTACCGGAACTGTTTTGGCCCATCTGACAGATGAAAAGAGGAAGCACACCCACGTGCTGTGGGTCAACCTACAGGAAGAGTTGGTGTTAGAAGGAAATGGCCAGATTTTTGCTGTGAGAGAACCTACGTGTCTGGAGCAGCATGTCTCTATCCCATCATCTGACCCACAGCTGCTAGAGGTAGACATGAAATTAAGATTTTTTTAATTTTTAAAAATGCTTTTCAGAGCTATTATGTTCAGATAAATAAACGAGTGCCTCAAATGATTTAGTCTAACTTCAAACAGTCAGAATATAAATGCTCTATTAATCCCATAAGTGAAATGGCGAAGTGAAGTAAACACTTCTTTCCCTTCCTGTAGAAACTGGAGACATCCCTAAAAGAGGAGATTCTGCAAGCACAAAAGTGGCTGGAGGTGACACTGGAGCAGGAGAAACAGATGAAGATGTTTAAAGCCTGCCTGACTGTCCAAGAGATCTTCAACCAGCACAAGAGCTCTCACCAGGGCCTTGTCTACAAACGCATCCCTCTGCCAGACTGCAGTGCACCCAGGGAGGAGGTAATGATGTGTGAGCATTTGTATAAACGTATGTGTACATTCTTACAAATATGTGGTCTCAAGGGCTTGAAGAAACAGGTTCTGACTGTTTGATAAGAGCTGACAATGATTAAGACCGCTGCTCCCTCTAGTGGTTGAAAATCATACAGCGCTTACTACAAGAGCTTATTATTTTACTTTTTCAAAACATTTGTATTGTATTAAATCATATTTGTATTTTGACTTCATTTAGAATGAGACATCTGTATTAGGATTCATATACTGTAATATTTTAAATTATTTAATATATCAGTAGAATTGCTTGGAAAATAAAAGCTAAGAATGTTCCTATATGATTTGTTGTTATACTGTCAATGAAGAAATGTAACGTTTGCATGTGTTACTGTCTTCAGGACTTTGATAAGCTGTTGGATTCCATGAAGAGTGCCTTGGCTGAGGATTCCCACTCAGCCTTTGTTTTTAATTGCTCCAACGGCAAAGGCAGGACTACAACTGCTATGGTCATTGCTGTTCTGACTCTCTGGCACTTTAATGTAAGATGCACATTCGCTTTTCTTCTTATTCATTCATTTCCATCTTGAATAAAACCATTTCAACTAAAATATTTGCCTTTGTTCTGTAGGGTTTTCCTGAGTTTGCTGATGATGAGATTGTGAGTGTTCCTGATGCCAAGTACACAAAAGGAGAATTTGAAGTAAGTACAGTTTAAAAACCAGTACCTTAACCAGCTTTTAAACACATAATGGCATTTTGAATTCAGACTCAGACTCAGACTTTGAATTCAGATTCTCACTTCTGAAAACGTATTTTTAGCTCATCTTGCCGAAGGACCACTGAGCGAATGCACTGTAGGGGTGTCCGTTGTCCATCCACATTCACAAGAATCACTGCTCCTCCCTTGAGTATTGATCTGATTTTAGTGAAATCTGCACACGTTGATGGCCTAATGGGTCTTCACCCAAAAATATGTTAAAGGTCAAGGTCATATTTGTCATTTTACGGGCACTTTTCCAGTGTCACAAGGATTCCTGTGTCTAAGCGTATTGATCTGCATTGTAATGTTCATAAAATGTGCCATTTATACATAAATGCCATCATTAGCTTAATTTATATATGACATAATATCTTAAGCTTGGTTAGAAGTGTTCCTGTAGTGTAATGGTTAACACATTTGCTTTACAAGTTAAAGGTCCCTGGTTCGATTTCAGGTGGGGACTCAAGCCTCTCTCACCATGGAGAGTTGAGTCAGAAAGGGCATCCAGTCTAAAACTTCTGCCAAATTACCAATGCAGATTAATCCGCTGTGGCTTAGGGGAAATACGAGGGAGCATCCGAAGGTTCTTAAGCTTGGTTAGAGCCAATCAAGAAGTAGAGTAGAGTCATTGCCCTGGATATGACTGTTCAGGAGCCTCCTTGACTTCTCACTAGATTTTAATTCTCATTAATTTGTGCAATACAGCAAATCAGTGACATGAAAACTCATCACTTTCTCTTCTTCACACATTACAAAAACCTATGAATTGTGAGGGATTGTGGGGTGAATGAGCTACAACATCACTGACCTTCTGGTTTTATATATTATGAACATAAGTTTAAATAAACTTATAATCAGAACCAACTGAATACATAGAAATAGAGAACACAAGTTTAGTCAACAGAAGTGTATCAGTTATCAGTTATCAGAATACTTTATTAATCCCAGGGGGGAAATTGTATTTATTCACATTACCACAGTATTTAAAGTTATTGATTAAATATGCAATTATTAAAATTCAACTACTCTGATAATCTTTATTTTAGTTTTTATTTGACCAAAAAGTACTTCTCAGATGCATATAAACAAATAATAAATGGTGTATAATAGCGCAGGGACCATTTAAAGTGCTTATTAATGTATTCCTATGGCCTCTTTAGGGCAGTAACAACCTCAGTAGTATAACTGATTTTTTTTTTTTTTTTTTGCCAATATGTTTATTGTTTTTTCCAAAATTATTTCACAAACACATAACATATACACATACTTACACACACACAGACTGTATACCTTTGCATCATAAAAAATAGAAAATAAATAAATAAAAAAAAAAAAAAAAAAAAAAAAAAAAAAAAAAAAAAAAATTAAAAAAAAAAAAAAATTTAAAAAAAAAAAAGGAAAGAGGGGGAGGAAGAAAGAAAATGGGGGCTACATTTTACAGCGTTCATA
>VUQH01030692.1:6089-17898 GCA_015106775.1 Etroplus canarensis | reverse complement strand
AAAAAAAAAAATGTGTGTGTGTGTATATATATATATATATATATATATATATATATATATATATATATATATATATATATATATATTGCTTAGAGCAATGACTTCCTCAATCATATAGTATCCATGGCCCCATCCGAACCCTTGTAGGCCACCCTGGCTCACTTCGTTACAAATGAAAGAAAAGGTGGTGACTCAGGACCAGCAGCTGAGAGCACCAGGTGTGGCCTTTAGTTACAAGTCAGCCCACCCCAAGGGATGCAGGGATCCCTGAGCCACGTGACTGTGTTTGTGACAAACAGGACCGCCCAGCCATCCTTTCTCCCCCACCCCTCACTTCTTGTATCACAGTGTGTTTATGTGTGCTGATGCAACACACTGCAAACACTGATGCCAACTTGCGCTCGGACGCCAGAAAAGCACTCCTTAGTCTTTTGAAGCACATCTTCAGGGATTTTTGAAAAGGTGGTTGTGTGAGGGAAGTAGGCTGGTTGCTATGGTGTGCATGTGTGTGTGTGTGTGTGTGTGTAGGTGTGTGTGTGTGTGTGTGTGTGTGTGTGTGTCCAGGATGGGAGAGTGGGGTTGGATGTAAGAGAGATTGAAGGAAGGGAAGCTCAAGGATCAGAAGTGATTATGACTGGTGTTATCAGGCCTGTGAGCTGCCTTGCCACAGCTTACATCATGGTCTTAATGATGGTGAGGAGGAGTTTGTGTGTCTGTGTGTTTGTGTGTACTTTAGAGTGTCTCCCTTTGTGTTGTAAATCTGTCTTTTTACCTGCTGATTATGAAGTGAGGCGAGAATGCTGAAACATGAGAGCAATGAGAGATGCTCAGTCCAAGTTTTCTGACTGCATCTGAGGGAAACTGTACAACAAGTGTAACAGTGAGGATGTTTAGGACATCCTGACAGGAGTGCCATGTTCATGAACGCACAAACCTGCATTTGTGAGGAAATGTAGTAAAAGTAACTGCCATCCCACTGCTAATGAACACAAGCAGATAATAAGAAGATACATTTACACTCAACAGGAAATATGGAAATGAAATACAGAGTTTTGCTGCTGGGCTGCAGTTGTAAATGTTGGTAATTACATGTTTGCACTTTCATTATGAAGTTTATTTTTTCCAGTTCTAGTGAACTGGTTGCTTTCTGTGTGTGTTTTATGCTTTGTGTATGCTTTACAGTTTCCTGCTGTCATGTAAAACACAGCTTTGTTTTTGCTAAATGCTTCAGAAAACAGTCAAACGGTTTGGAGAGAGACGTACAACTAAAGGTCCCGAATATTTGCATGAAGAAAGTAACGTAATAAAAATATGATCTAACCTACACTGTTAACTTAGTACGGTCAATAAACTGGCGGATTTTCTCACAGTACAGGTGAAACCTTGGGTCATGGCTTTTAACTAACTCATATTACAGACCTCATTTCTAGCTGGGATATTTTCCAAAATGCAATGAAATCCAAAATCTGTGGTAGATAAATTTTTGTGAACCTTTATTTTACTGATCAACTTCATTGGATTTTGTAAATCTACCAAACTTAGAATTTGATGGCTGCAAGTTTTACCAATGTGTTCCATCAGTTTTCCTTTTAAAAATACTTTTTAAACATTTTGGAACTTAAGATATGAATTACTGTAGTTTTGCAAATGGAAATTTTGTCCAATCATGCTTGATATAACACTTCAGTGTGACAACAGTCCCTTGTCCACACATTTTCAAATTCAGTTAGATCTGGACTGGTAGCAATCCCGTCAAGCACATCCACTCTGTGTGTACAGGTATGAAGCCACGCTGATGTGGCCACGGAAAGCGTGGTCTGGCATTGTCTTGCTGAAATAAGGAGGACAATTTTCTGATGGCTGCATATGTCTCAGTATAGTCCCAATATGCACCTGAGTCAGCGATACCTGTGACGACTGATGTACTCCCATTCCATCGCAGATGCTGGCTTTGCATCTTTCACTCATGCCTTTTTTTCCCTGAAAAACAAGCACAAATGTGGACTCCTCTGAGCACAGCGCAAAAGTCTTTCTGTCCAATTTAGATAGGCTCAAGCCCAGAGACCTTGGTGGCATTTCTGCATATAGTTGATGTATGGCTTCCTGTTTGTGTGATACAATTTCAAGTTGCATTTGTGAATGCAGCTACGAGCTGTGTTAAATGGTTTTTCTTTGGCTTTTTCATTAGGGGGAGGTCTGAAGTACTCCTGAGCCCAGAAGGCTATATTTGTCACAGCAGCATGATGGTTTCTCAGGCAGTGTTGCCTGAAGGCTTGAAAATCACACACATTCATCGGTGGGTTCTGACCTTGTCTACTACACACTAAAATGTCTCTGAATTCTATGAATCTTTTCATAATATTCTGCCCTGTGGTTGCTGAAAGGCGTTCTTGGCAGTCTTAAAAAGAGAAGTGTTTCTTTTGAACTGACTAATAATTCTATCATATCTGGGCACAAAAATGTGAGCATGACCCACACTCTTTGATGATGCTACTTTTACATCCAATCATGCTACTTCACATGCTCCCAAGTTAACCTGCTCCATGTGGAGCCTTCCAAACTGGTATTATTTAAATGTTATGTGCACTGTGTTAGAACTCATGCTGTGGGGACCTAAATCTCTATGCAGTTACAACATGGAGACATGATTTACTTATGGAAACCTAAAGCAAGTCTCTATTGAATGTTTCACTGCTTATTTATTATTATATATGATTATTTTTGCTGTTTATTTTTTGTGAACACATTTAGCATCCCTCTAGTGTAGTGGTTTACACATTTGCCTTACAGGCGAAAGGTCCATGGTTTGATTCCAGGTGGGGGCACAAGCCCCCCCTCACCATGGAGGGTTGTGTCAGAAAGGACATCCGGTGTAAAACCTCTGCTAAATTACTAACACAGATTAATCTTCTGTGGTGACCTGTTGGGGAGAATACAAGGGAGCAGTCCAGGTACATTTTTGTGAACAGATTTAAAGGTTAGGGTAAGGCAAGTCTGAAATATAGAAGTTAGGTTTATGGTAAGAGTGTCCAGGGAATGAATTTAAGTGCATGTAATGTCTTCTTAAAATATGGATACGAGTTAAGTGTGTGTGTTACACACAGCTGCAGGGGCTACAGGCTGCATAGCTACAGCAGAGAGAATCTGCTGTTTAATTACCTCCAGCGGAAGCAGCAGAACATAATTACTTTGTGTTTTTGTGTTTTCTTGCATGATTGGGTTCGCTGGCATTTCAGCAGCAGCACGTGCTTCCATCATGATGAATGTGACAGGTGAGGTGCAGGCCACTTCTGCTGCTGGTGCTGCTGCCACCACAGTTTCTTCCTGGGCAGATGGGGATAGGTAGATGGGTGGAAGCAGACAGTAATGCAGGCATGGTGCTCATCAGGGAGAAGAGAACAATGGATTGTGGATTCAGCTGGGGAATTTGGGGGATTCAGGATTCAATATTTCTCATGCTTTGTTGTATTTGGAGAGTTCAGCCACGAGGCCAACATTGAAATGAACCCTGGGAGTGTGGGAGAAAGGCTTAACTGCAATATGTCGATTCTGCTTAGACTCGTATTGTTCTTTTTATCGCCTGCATTTCTCAGGTTCTACAACACTTTGAGCTCAGGGCTGAAACATTACATATAAAATCAGTGAAAAGTTCCCACCTGACTCCCCCCTTACAATCAGCTGATCTCGGGCTGTTCTCATCACCAGTGTATGATTCACCGGGGGGGGGCACACCTCTGGTTTACATGTTCCTACCTCTGCAATATTACTTTTCATCCCCTGTGGAGATAAAAAAAATAAATAAATAAATAAAAAATCTAACCCCCTCTCGTATTCTTCAGCAGCTTTTGGAAATACTCTTCAAATCAGAAATGGACTTTCACTTTCAAGCCTCGCTCTCCTGTGACAGTACAAATGACGCTGCATAAGTCAAGATCTGGAACCTGTACTGCTCCAGCTTTTCTTTATTCAACAAGACACTGCTGTTTCTGCATGAAAACTACCGCTAGCTAAAGAAAAGAAAACTGAGAATAAAAAAAAACCTTGAAATACTCCTTCACATGCACATGCTAGAGTTCATCCCAGCTGTCATCAGGCGACAGGCAGGGTACATACTGGAGAAGTCACCAGTCTGTGGAGGGAGCTGTCATGTGTTCCGCTTGCTGGGCTCCACTGTTACAACCCTGTGCCCTGCACCCAGATCTAACAAGGTCCCCCACCTGCCTCCAACCCAAAGCAATTTCACTTGCTGAAGCTTCTTCCATGGTCATGGGGGTGATCATGGAGGCAGGCGTGTGAAGCACTGGTCCTAGAATGCCAAAGCGCATTACAATGGTTACACCCAAGGTGTGGTCCATTCACCTCCAGGTACCCAAATGGGGGTTCAGTGTCACCTCTGTAGCAGCTGACCTCTCAGCTACGGGTTGGGGCCAGAGCAGGATGGAGCTCCTCAGGCGTATCCAATCCCTTTTAAAATCCCTGTCTCTGTTTGTGGCAAATAAAAAGCTCACTGAAGATAAGTGGCACAGCTGGCTGAAAGGTGCTAAGTAAAAACAGGAGTTAATTTCATTACAGCAGTAGTATTTACCATTTGTATTGTTACATTTGATTGGTCCATATGTCTGCTAAAGGAAATGTTCAACTAAGAATATGGCTCATCAGAATCAGAATACTTTATTAAGCCCAAGAGGGGAAATCATATTAATTTAACAAAGAAAAATTACAATCATTTTACACTGTGGTTAAAAGTTTAAGTTTTGAACTTTTATAGCTGAAGAAGAAATAAATGATAAATATTCTAGCAGGGTTCAAAGTATATAGGAGCACTGTTGTTACTGAATTATTTAAATATATATAAATCTCCTCTTCTGTTTGTTTTTTTCACAAATTACCCTACTCATAACTGTGTTTATTACTTTTGCAACCTATCCCACAAATATGCAAATGAACCACTCAGAATGAGCTGATGTGTGTGTGTGTGTGTGTGTGTGTGTGTGTGTGTGTGTGTGTGTATGTACACATGCACGTGGAAGTGTAACAACTTTAGCATATTTGATGAAGCTATGTAAAATTTTACTTTCATATGAATATTGTCTAAGGGAAGTACATATAATGTTCAGTACCAAACTAAGCCAAGCATCATTCAGGAAGGAAAAATGCCTTTTATTTGTTATTACGTGGCACATATGAGGAGGGATTTAAGTCAGTTTTTGACATTCAGTTTTTTGTAGCTTCTTTGAGTTTTTATTTACTTATTAAGAATGTTCAAAGTGGTCCAGACCTGACAAATGTGTCATTTAAGATAGTTAGCATCTCCAAAACTGCATCTCTTGTGGGGGTCTGCAGCGGTAAGTATCTATTAAAAGTAGCACAAGGAAGTCCATGCCTCGAGGGGTCAGGGCTGTTTTGACTGTAAAAGGGGGACCAACACCATATTAGGCAGGCGGTCATAATGTTATGCCTTATCAGTGTAATTTTTTAACCAACAAAGTGTGTATGTAATTCAAGGCTTAATTGATTAATTTTCACAATATCTTACAAGCACCTTGTATGGGAATGTTGGAGTGTCAGCTGCCCATTGATCACAAATTAACAAGTTAACAAGTCATGGCACAAAGATGTGTAATTTAGTGCCTGTTTGTCCAGTTATTAGTGTTTGTTGAATCTCTTAGAATATCTCACAGCCAAACCTCACAGAAAATCAATGACAAAAATCCCAGAACAAAGAGAAGTTTATATGACTTGCCAAATGTACTTGCATTAGTCTCATAGATGATTAACAGAAAACCACAAATTCAAACCCTCCATTGAGCCTATCACCTGACACAAACTCTCTCTCTTCAAATCAAGACTAATAAAAGACATTTAGCTTAGTGGTAAGTGATCCCTCCCACCTATTGAATTGTGCAGACATGTCCCCTTAACTCCCCCGTCGATATTTCATGACCTGCAAATCAATCCTGCTCTACTCTCTGTATTTGCACTCTGCAATCTTTCATGTCAGAATTATGAAGCATTTGCTCTGAAAGCACAAAACATGAAGTCAGTAACACCTCTAATGACGGGAACCATTTCAAACCAGTGTCTTCATTTAATATGCAGCAGTCCCTGCTCTTTTTCAAATGCACACTGTGATGGTCTATGCCCTTTGAATTTAAGAGAGCCATATATGGCACTTGTAGCTCTCAGATCTTGGGGGTGCAGTGCTTTGCTTTCAAGATAAAGAAGAGAGCGCCATCCAGTTCTTGACTTCAGTACTTCTCTTCAGAGACAGATAGATCTTGTGAATTGGCACCCTAAGGCTTTTATCACTGAACCAGTGCAGCCACAGAAGTAGCAGTGTCATAGGGATCTCATTGGTGCTCCAGCCTCAGGCAACATGGCCACTCTGTGCAGCAGTAAGGTCATCAAATCAGGATTTGCAGCAGGAAGAGCATGGAGAACAGCATCCAGACCAATAAATCCTACATATATTTCTCTGGTCAGCCATACATGAGGAGTATTAGAGTCTCCATTTCCTTTGAATTGAAAAAAGGAATGTACTGTCCCCAGATGTGCAGAGCCTGAGGCCAGAGTTGATGTGCTACAAAAGGAGACCTTTTTAGCCTGACCTATCAGTACCCTGTCAATACACCTCCCCCTCATTGAGCCATGACCTTATGACCTCTCAGACAGCTAACAGGAGGTGAAGGATTCAGAAGGAGGAGGGAAGAACAGAAAGAAAGCGTCCAATTCATCTGTGGAGAGAGAGCAGATAGATGGAAGACAGGCAGGCTGGCTGGCAGCACTTTTTCAGCAAGGTAATGATGCGTACTGTTTTCAGTCCCTAGTGTGTGTGTGTGTGTGTGTGTGTGTGTGTGTGTGTGTTTCTGGGTTATGTGCTGGGTTTTGTGATAACAGGGAGAAGACTCCATGCAGGCATTCACATAAAGGAGGATAGAAGGAGAAAAAGAGCAATGAGGGAGCAGAAGAAATCGAAGATGTGGAGAAAAACAAAGCGTTACGACAGATGCAGAGGAAGTAAAGAATGCAGTGACAAAACAAGTACAGAGTGAGACTTCACCAAGTGATGGAGGTGGCAAAGAGGTGAACTCAGAGGGTGGTGGAATGTATGGTTATAGATCGAGAGACTCTTTTACTTCTCGTCCGTCATCAGACTTCCAGTCAGGGCCCCCTGCTCTCTTTTGTTGTGCCTCAGGAGAGGTGCTTGGGCATGGGCCACTTATACACTGACAGACCTCCTGCCTGGATACTTTATCATCCGGCCCAGAGAGGACCAGGGGGGCAGACAGGGAGAAATGCTCTTTATGGGGAGCACAGATGATATTCTCTCTTTATCTTTCTTTCTTCTGCTGCAGAGAGATCTTCACATCCTGTGAAAAATGAGCTGTTCATCTTTAAAAAATTGTCCTTGGTAAAATATGTCATAAAATACGTCATCAGCATTTCCGTCTCTGTGTCTGCATTAATTAAAACTGAATCTGCTATGTTTCATAATCATTTGTTCCAGTCCTGAGCTTCCATGTTGCAGAACTGCATCATATAATCGTTAACAGATGTAGATAACATCTCTATTTTTAAAAATGTTTTGGGGTTATCCATTCATCCATCCATCCGTCCTTTACAAAGCTTGTACCACTACTGGAGCTGCCGTGTTTGCTGGCTCTTTCCTAACTTTGTGTGGTTAATACCAATAATGGGTAAAACATCCAATAACAGTTATGAGACTGTGCCAGTTTGTCTTTTTTGCCTATTTATTTATTTATTTGAGCCAGGCAATGAAATAGCATTTATTTATTCATTCCAAGATTTAAAAAAAAATACTGATAGTATGGTGCTTTTGCTATCTCTGTAGAATTCTGAACTAAAAAGCTTTGTGGTAAAATTGTCGATTTCAGTAACCCAAGATAAAATGTGAAATCAAAACTTGTTACATAAAGACGCTGCTCTGGGCCCTTTGGCATCACATTTTAACCCATTTTAATATCATTTTTCAACATACAGGGGACACTTATGCACTAGTAGACTCAATAGACGTCCTTTAATGTCAAAGCCATGAATGTCTGAGACAATATCCGAATGGTATGAGATATAGCAGAACACATAATCTTTGCCAATAAGAACCTGGGACATGAACTCTGGTTTCCCAGGTGTAAGTCAGAGTCATGTCACCACTGCCACTCCATCTTTGTTAGATTTTTATGCTTCCTAACCCACCAAAATAATATTTTACAGAACCACACACTAAAAAATGTCTATGCCAATGTACCCAGTGTGCTAAAATGTGACGCCATGAGTTCCTACCAAGTGTTCCTATGGATGGCAGTTTGATTAGGAGATAAAATACAAGGCAACAATTTGTATTGCTTATCTGACAGAGTTAAAAAGCAAGCAACAGGAATTTTTAAGAATCTGGAATGTTTCATAAATAGCAATAAACATGCTCGTAATACAGAAACCTGTAACAAGGGCCGATTCAGTCTATCACCTTCAACCCGACTATGCAGAAAGCTTTTTTCCTGACTTTGCCCTCTTGAATTTTGCAGTTAATGTCTGTCAAAATGTTGTCCAAACATACAGACCCCAGAGAGAAGAGAGAATAGGATGCTGGTTGGATAACATTGCATCAGTTGGAAAGCGGTTGTAGCTGAGTTCTAAGTGAAAAGAAGATGTGTTTATGAGAATATTACGGATGATCACCTCAGGCTATGGTTAGTTCTTGGCCTCAGGAATGAAAGCACACACTGGAAGGTCCTCACAGAGGAAAGCAATACAAGTATTTTTGTGTTTGTGTGTGCTGATAGTAGGAGGGCAGTGTATAGCTCTCCTCTAGTTCACTCAGACAATAGGATTCTGTTCCAGCTACTGAAATAAATTCACCCCAGTGCCACTGAACTGCACAAAACGGAGCTTTCCAAACCCCAAAACAACCCTCACAGATGGATCTTTCTTTTTTTATTCATTTTCCTGGAAAACAAATAGAAAATATCCCCCCCCCCCCCCCCCACCCACCACCCACCCAAAAAAAACCCCAAAACTGTCATCTAAATTAACCCACGAGCAGAGAGAGAGAAACTTTTCTAATTAAAGATCCATTAACTTGTTGGCATTTACAGATACATGGACCGCATGCTGTTGTATCGTGACAAAAGAATACTTCAAACAAATTCCATTTCCAGACATCAGCACTGGTATGTTCATGAAACACGTCAGGTGGGTGCGCCTCAGGACTGCTCGTAGGTATATCCTCTTCAGGGAATTTGTGAAAATTGTTGAGGTATTATAAATATGATTATTCTAAATAAAGTATAAAATGAAATATAGAAAATAATGAATATGTGGAAAAATGACTCCTCTTCCAGCCAGCCTGTATTTTTGAGCCGTTAAAGAAACTGTTATTTCAGCCACTGAATGAAGGGACTGGGCAATGCACCAGCTCTGTTGATGAACACTTGAGTGCTGCAGTATTTTTGCCCACTCACTGGGTTCCACATAATCAAAAATAAATATGAATTAGATGCTAGAGCCTGATATATCTAGATTAGGCTCATACTAATGGCTTGGAAAAGAATTTTGGTGATGTGGTCAAGATAGTACGAATACATGGCAGTCTGCTTTTACAGCAAACTAGACTAGACTGTCTACACACAGGGTCAGATTTATTTATTTTTCCTGCCATCCATTTCTGTGGCAGCAACCTATCAGTGGATGACACCAACAGACGCAGTAAACTTTAACAGAAGTCTGACTCAGTCGGGCAATTAGATCAACTGGTAGCAGTGAGGAAGATGTCAAAACAATGTCAGTGATGAAGAGGAGGATCACCAGCGGTGTGTTCTGTCACAGCAGTGGTTAACACAACCTCAAAATCTTCTCGTCAGCTTGAGCCTTTTGGTGTGGAATTTGCATGTTCTCCCTGTGCCTATATGGGTTTCCTCCCAGTAGTTCTCACTTGAAAGACTGGGTTTCAAACTACGGCATAAAGGGGCACACCCAGTTATTGACTAAATACTATTAGAGCCAGGGCATGCCATTTGACATAAAACTAATAATTAAAAACTATGTACCTTAAGCTGCTAGCTTTATTTTCCCCCACATTAATCCACACTGGTAATTTGGCAGAGGTTTTACTGTAGATGCCCTTCCTGACGCAGCCCTCCATGGTGAGAGGGGTTATAAAAGGTTAAAATCAAGATAAAAGCATTCTGAACATAATAGTTACTTGGTTGTCTATACCAAGAGGCCAGAGGGATCCTTTGTGGACTTGCATCTGCCAAATTCTTTGGTTTATTATCCATTTACACTGTGAGGCTCTGTCTAGTCATTCATCCTGCTGCTTCTATCAGCAGTCACTTAATCAATAAACACTAGTAACCCAGTTCCATTGGCAGCCATACATGCCTAGACCTTAACACTGCCTCCACCATGTTTGCTAGATGATGTGGGATGTTTTGGATCATGTTTCTGTTTCTTTTCTTCTCCATATTTTCTTTTCCCATCATTCTGGTTCAAATTCATCTTGCATTCATCTGTCCAAAGATTTTTTTTATTTATTTATTTTTTTCAGAAATGGGAAGGCTCTTTTAGATGCTTCCTGGTAAAGTCTAATCACACTTCCTGCTGCATGTAACCAGTGGTTTTGCAGCTTGCTGTAAAGCTGTATTTGCATTCATGAAGGCACCTCTGCATTATAGACTTTGGCAATGATGCACCTACCGCCTTGAGAGTGTTCCTGACTCGGCTACATGCTGTAAAGGGTTTTCCTTAACCAAGAAAAGCATTCTGAGATCATCCACTCGAGTTGTCTCCTCTCATCTTCCTTTTGGTGTTGCTGAGCTAGCTAGTGCATCCTTCTTTTTAAAAAATGTTTCAGATTGTTGTTTTGGCCACTCCTAAAGTTTCTGCTAGCTCTCTGATTGGTTTATTTTTGGTTTTTCAGCCTAATGATGGCTTCCTCCTGTATCAATCTCTCTTTGCAACTCATTTTTATAGTTTCAATGAACGGCTATCAAAATGCAAGTTCACCACTTAGAATCAACTCCAGATCTTTTATCTGCTTAGTTTTTTCATGGGATAATAAGGGAATTTGACTCACCTGACCCTGAAGCTGCTTGCCAGTCAATTGTCACATTACAACTGAGCTGCTGAAATTTTGGGAATATGGATAAAAATGGCTGTAATTCATAAATAGTTAATGCAATTATTTCTTTTCTTTTTTTGTTTTATTTTTTTTTTTTTTTTGTTTAAAAAATACCCTGCAATTAAAACAGAATGTCTGTATTTCAATCACATTTTGATTTTTGATTTAAAATCCAATGTGGTGGTGAACAGAGGCAACTTTACCAAAAAATGTGTCACTATTCCAAAAGAGAGACAGCTTGGGTTGAGCAGTTTGGGGACAAAATCAGAAAAGCAAGACTGAGATGGTTTGGACATGTTCAGAGGAGGGATAGTGGACATAGTGGACAAGGGATGTTGAAGATGGAGCTGCCAGGCAGGAGGAGAAGAGGAAGATCACAGAGAAGGTTGATGGATGTGGTGAAGGAGGACATGCAGAGGGTTGGTGTGAGGGAAGAGGATGCAGGGATAGAGTGAGATGGAGGCAGATAGTCTGCCGTGATGAGCCCTAACAGGAGCAACCGAAAGAAGAAGATAAAGACGTGTCAATGTATAAAAAGTTACAACCATAAAAGTATCTATGGAAAAATGCTCTGCTGTGGCCATCCAGTTCCTGTGTGTGTGTGTGTGTGTGTGTGTGTGTGTGTGTGTGTGTGTGTGTGTGTGTGTGTGTGTGTGTGTGTTTAAACACTGC